>MU119233.1:139694-268854 GCA_014904845.1 Acephala macrosclerotiorum
CCCCCCCCCCCCCCCCCCAACAAAAGCAACGATATACAGGGCCTTTCCAGCACCCTTTAACTACTTCCCAGGGAGTCCATTTAAATGAAACAATGCTACATCATTTGCCTGGTCCCCGAGTTGGATGTTTATTATGCCAATTGGTGCGCCGAAAGTGCTGCCTCGCTTGGAAGATGACGCTGGAGCGGCAGTCTGGCTAGTGACTTGTCCGGCCGTCTCTGTTGGCAGAATCTCAATTTTATGAAAATTGAGCACCGAGTCGACCTTCTTGAGCCCAAAAGCTCCGTAATTTAGCTCATGGTAGTACTGGGCTGCTTTGGCCATAGCATTTTGACACAAGGCGGTCACGTTGTACTGTGGGAGCAAAACTGGGTCGGTTCCAGTGAAGGTGACGAGGAGTTGCAAAAATCGCCCAGTGTGATCCAGACTGTCTGCGATCTTGTGGGTTCCCTGGATATTGTAGTTGAAAATGCCGGTTGCGTCGGTCTTGGTGGGATCGAAGCCCATCGCGACGGTAGTACAAACTGGTCCGCTCCATGAGTTCAGATGTCCGGGTTCGAGAAAGTTCGTGAGGATTACGGTGGTGCCGTCGTTGGCATCGTCAAAGAATCCTACATCAGGGGGTGGTGCACCTCGAGCTTGAAGGCTCCGTTTCGCATCGGCTGTATCGGCTGCTACCGACTGTCCAGAAACGATCAAAGGAGAACCTTGAAAGCCTCTCTTCATGATAATATCCTCTGGTGATGGAGGGGGTCCATTGTCGATTCGCGCAAGATCACGTCTTGCCAGAGCAGTGGTGCAAGCCTCAATCTCAGCTGTAGAGATCAGGTTTCCAATGTTGAGGAAGTTTGGGTTGTTATTGTAGAGACAATCCGCCAGCTGAGCTCGCTCACTGAGAGGGTGCGAGAATGAGAGTGTTGCTGTAAGCGAGCTCAATAGGAGAGAGTAACCAAAGGTAGATGTACCAGTATGCATCGTTGTGGAGTTAACGTCGTTCGAGCTGAGAAATTTTTGTGGTTCAGAGGGTAGAAATATGACTAGGACTCTTAGAAAAAAGACTTGTATATTGGCAGAATGATTATCCTGAAAATCGAGTGAGGGTGGTGTTGATGATTGGAATTGCAAAGAGGACCTCCTTTGGCGAGCTCTCAACTCCTCTTTATACTAGAGCACATATTTAACGTTCACTTCTCAGAGACTTATTCCATAAATAGGTTCAAGATAGATGTTGGATACAATGGTGGACAAGTGATAAATTTGCGAGTGTCTACAAGGCGGTTCACATTGTGCACGGGTTGTTTGTTAGAAACAAAGAATGCGCTGTAAATCCTGTCATCCTATAAGTTGGGACTTGGACATTTAATTCTACCAGAGGATTTGTTACTTCATTCTCTTTCCGTGCTACTGGAGCCAAGCCCTGCAAGTAATAGGGAATGGCCAACGGTGAGAAAGGTAGTACAGGAGATTTCTTCACACGCGATTGGTCCTCTGTGTAGGTACGACAGTCAAGTATTCATACAGCACTAATAGGTGAGCCCCGCATTTCAACAAGTTTAACGTCGAGTAGTAGAAAATAACGTGAGAGTGGCAGAGGATTGTTGCTGCCCTACCATTTTAGGTAAAGCTTTGTTGACAACGTGGCCCCCGAACTACTGCTGTACATCATATAAATAACATCCCAGTACTGTACTTCACCCCTGTACCTCCGTGATGCTGGCTCAAAGTGCGGGCCGTAAATCGATCCCCGCAGGATCTGCCGCACTGTCACCGCCCCGCCCCAGTTGGTTTACTCCTCCAATCGCGCTTACTGAATTGTAGGAATGCGTCATTTGCTTCATCTTTTGTCCAGATGCAGTGACAGTGGGACTCTGGATCACGTGCTGAGAAAGACCTCCCCTCAGGGTGGAGAAATTCAGGCTGTTAGGTAAGAAGTTGGCATGTAGATGTAGATGCCTGCGACCTCAAGCCATGTAAGAAACAACCAATTAACCAGCCAACCAATCTGATACCGTGTAAGAACCAACATCCAGCAACTAACCAACCAACCAGCCAACCAGCCAACAAGCCAACAAACCAACAAACCAACAAACCAACAAACCAACGAACCAATCAACCAACGAATTTATCCGGCCCCAGCCGCCCAGGTTTCCCTGCAGTTGCAATAACATCTCATCGTTGTCACAGTTCTTCCTCCATCCTCTTGCTGTCAAACAATTCAAGAATATTTTCGTTGATTTTGCAGTCTACGCATTTGCTAAGATCTTCCTCTAGAGAGCCAGCAGTCTTTTATTCACAACGCCTCAAGCTTCTTTTGCGATTTTTGATCATGCAGTTTGATTCTCCAAATATCACCGTTAGCCTAGTCTTTGCGTTCGCAGTCTCAGTCACCATGGCTCTCCCTCTTCCCATCACTCTCAATGCTTCAAACTTCCGCGATGCTGTCGAAAGCGTAGCTAAAGTTTACGCCGATCAGGTCGAGAAAGAATACGGCATCGGTATCAAAATTAGACCCGCATCTGACAACTCTTTACTAACTAGTGAATAGTGCCCAACATGCTAGGAGACGGTAAAGCTGTAGGTCTCTTGAACGTTCAAGTGGGCAGCAACAGTGCCAACGGTTATTTGGGAGGAAAGGAGATTAGCCTCGGAGCAAAAGGCATACAGCATATTAGTTGAGGGCTGCAGTCTTTAACAGATTGAGCATGCGATTTCATTTGGAAAACATGTAATAAACTAGCTGGTTGAGTGGTGGGGAGCTGAATGCACATTCGGGTAATCACATTTTACTTATGTTGAGGGAATACTTTGAATCAACGAAGAACTTTACTATGGCTTTTACACTTGACAGTATTTTCAGGAAATAATTTGATGCAGGCAACATCTAGTGAGCGTATTATGGTAATATTAGACTTTCTCTTTGGATTCGAGGATCCACCACGAAACGCATAATCCTACAAATTGAACCAAGCAAGTATTCGACCTCCCCAAAAGAACTAGAACAGTAGAAGAGTAGTAGGATGCTCGACCGAGTTCAAAGCGCAAGCCTCTCCCCCGAACCGTGCCATTTTCCAATATGTTTTTCAAACTTAAAAAGACAGGTGTCACCGAAATGGGATTAACTTCCTTAACTCTCTCGCCAACCTCTGCTAACAGGCATAGCTTCTTCATTCCAACAAGATCAGAAACAAACCCGCCGCCCGTATTCTCAAACACACCTTCACCAACTTCCACAATTCCAACAGAATCAAGAACAGCACCCTAGAAGTTCTCGGGTCACCAACCCAAACCAGAATATTAACACAACCAGTTTCATTCAACTCACCAACAAAGAACCAAAACCTCTGCCTAGGATATTTTTAGCATTCTCCACTGTAATCAGGTGCGGTTAATGATGGAAGTTGCTGTGATAAGTGCTCCTTTTTCTATTTTTGAACTAGGTCGAAGGAACGGAAATATTCCTAGAAGTTGGAGTTTGGATGCGATAACTGTGCAAGTTCAAAACCATGTTCACGGTACTTTGGACTAGCTGGTTTTTCTATAAAGACCGACACGTTTCTCGACTTGGTAGAACAGGTCCGATCGTCCAATACATCTCTTTTGAAATATACTCATTTCATTGAGCGAAACCTCTCCGCCTCCTCATCTCATTTGACTTCATCCGTCTGCTGAATTTTTGCTCCCTTACATCCTCAATCTTTAGACACAGATTGGTGGTATTTTTGTTTCGGAGCCAAACTTTACAGTCGTCCTCTTTTACGAATCAAAGCCCATCATGCGCTTTCCACTCTTCAAGGCGGTGTTGAGTGTCTTGCTATTTGGATTGGTCCTGGAAGCTGCAAGACCAATTTGCAGTGCCAAAAATTGTGCCAGTATTTCCAAAAGAGATTTTGCATCCCGATTTCAGAGAGATGTGGCCATCGAACCGGAAGATCTCGGGAAACGGACACTGAAAAAAATACCGGATGATGAGCAATCTATCACAAACTATGTCGTCGAGAATGTCGATGCACTTCCGCTCGCAAACAAAATTTACAACGATCGGACCACCAAGACTGCCAGTACCTCTTTGTGGAAGCCATTCTTCAGCTCCAGAGGCAGACAGGTCTCTTCGTTTCAAATCGGTCTGACCAAGCTCACCGGTTGTATAACAGTTGTCATAATCAGCAACCGTGGAGTTTACGCAGCTCACTTTTTTGAGGACACAGCCACGACCGCCAGTTCAGAAACGTACGCCTCTAAACTACTGGATAGTGGATCTGGGAAGACTTTCGAGAGCATCAAATCACATTTCAACGATCTCAACAGTTCACCAGCAGGACCAAAATCTCCCTTCCCTCAAGTATACATTGTCACACCAGTGAAAATGAACGAGGAGCCAGTCGATTCCGATTCCAAGCAGCCAGTGGATACACGCCCGGGGAGCGTAATTGGCTATGATCCGGGAGAAGCCTTAGAATATCTAAAGCCGACGCAAGATATTACTGCGTCCATCGAAGCCCTATGGACAGGGATCAACACTATTGAGATCGTGAAGTACTTCCCACTCAACATAAACAATGCCCTTTCCAAGGACATGCCAGACCCATCTGTTCCAACCGACTTGAGTAGAATCACCGATACCGCTGCCGGCAAAGTCCTCTTTGAATACGACAATACCAGCAACAAAGTCTCAGTTCGGCTCTGGGTAGAGACCAAAAAGGAGATGGAAATTATCAGTTGAGAACTCGTATTCAGGTGATATTAGTGGAGAATGCACTGAGACAGCGATCAATGTGGGAATGAGGTCTCACGCTCGAGCATCGGCTTATATAGATTGTCTTAGCTGGACTAAATGCACTAGCAAATTTACTTTATTAAGGGAACATTTCCACTTAGCTAGACGAGCAGATTAGACATTACAATATTACTCTTTTTACTTTTTTAATTGATAATTATTAGTATTAAACATTTTTTTAAACTTCGATTATTAATTATTTAATTCGATAAATTTATTATATTATTTTATTTTTTTAAAAAATAATTATAATAATAATATTTTTTATTAAAACGTTAAATTTAATTAAAATATTATAAATGTAATTTTATTTATATTTTATTATAATTTAAATTTTTTTTAAATTATATATTAAATAATATAATTTAAATTAATTAAATCGATCGTAATAATTTAATATAAAAAACGAAAATTTTAAAAAGTTTTTTTTTAATAATATAAAATTTTATAATACGTTTTTATTTTAAATATTTAAAAGTTTATTAATTTATCGATTTTTATTATTCGATAAAATTTTAAACGTTTATAAAACGTTTAAATTAAAAGTTTTTAATTTGAAACTTGAAATAAAATATACGTTAAATAAAAAAAAATTCGTTTATTATTAATTTATTTATAAATCGTCAAATAAATATTTTTTTTTTAAACGAAAAAAATATTTTAATAAGTTTAATTAAAATAATTTTTAAAAATTTATAAAAATTATTATTATAAAAAAAATATTTAATATAAAAATTAATATTATTTTTTTTTTTATACGTAATATTATTTTTTTTAATAATAAATAATTTTATTTAAATTTAACAATTTAATTAATTTATTAAAAATTTAATTATAAAAATAATTATATAATAATTTCGAATTAATATATAATTAATTCGATAAAAAATATTAAAATTTCGTAATTATAATTAATTTATAATTTTTAAATAATTTTATTAATAAAATATAATTATATTTAATTAAAATAAATAATTGTTTTTTAAAATTATTTTTTAATATTATTAAATCGCTTATTAAATTAATAATAATAAATAATATAAATCGATTTTTTTAACGTTATTAATTTTTAATAAAAAGTTAAAATTGAATTAGTAGTACTAATAAAGCGTAAATACGTATTATTAAATAGTTTATACGAAAATACTAAAAATCTCGATTGCGATCGACTAAATATAATATTTAAAATTCGATAATTTTTTTATTTTATTTATTTATTTACTTACTTATTTACTTATTTACTTATTTATTTACGTAACTACGTATAACTGTTACTCGTGTTTAAATTTCTCAAAGTAAACTTTGTAAAATAAATCGATTAAACGACTTAAATTAATTAATTATAATAAATTAATAAAATAATAAACTTTCAAATATTGTTTATATACGAAAACATTAAAAAAATATTAAGTTTTTATAAATAAAATAATTTAATAGCGTCGTATTAACACTAGTTTAATCTTTTTAATATTATTATAACGTTATTATAATATTATTAATTCTTTGAATATTAATAATAATATTATAATAATACTAATAATAATTTATTATTATTATTAATATTAAGTTTAATTCGACGATTTTTTAATGAAAATCTTTTTATTAATATACGTTTTTATTTTAAATATTAAAATATTTTTATAATTATATAATTTTTAAAAAAAAGTTTTAAAATTTTTTTTTTAATAAATAAAATAATTTAATATAAAATTTTATAATAAATATATTTTTATTTAAAATATTAAAATATTTAAATATTAAAATAATTATATAATTTAAATTAATTAAATCGATTATAATAATTCGATATAAAAAAACGAAAATTTTAAATAATATTTTTTAATAATATAAAATTTTATAATTTTTCGTAAAAACGTTTTTATAAAATTTATAAAATAAAATATATATTAAAAATTTTTATAAATAAATTTTAAATTATATTAATTTTTTTTTAATTTTTTTTTTTTTTAAAAAATACGTTTAATAATATATTAAATAAATTAATAATAAATAAATTTTATAATATTTAAAATAAAAATATATTATAAAATTTTATATTATTAAAAAAGAAATTTAAATTTTTTTTTTAAATTTTATAATAATAAATTAATAAAATTATTTAAAATTTAAAAATATTTAATTAAAATATAATTATTATTATAAAAAAATAAATAATAAATAATTTTTATATAATAATAAATTTAATATTTTAATATTATTTTATATTTATAATTTATAATATTAATAATAAAATTAAAATAATTTTCGTTAATACGAAAAAAATAATTCGTTTAAAATCGAATAAATTAATAAATTAATTAAAATTTTAAATAAAAACGTACTTTTAATAAAATTTTATATTAAAAAAATATTTTTTAAAATTTTCGTTTTTTATATGAAATTATTATAATTAATTTAATTAATTATATTTATTAAAATAACAAATTTTATATTTATATATATATATTTTTAATATTAAAAAAAAAATTCAAAATTATATTAATATATATATAATTTAATTTTAATATATTTAAAATATTTAAAATTCGTTTAAAAAATTTAAAAAAATAAATTATTATTTAATTAATTATTAATATTATTAATTTAAAATTTATAATTTATAATATTTATTTAATTTATTATAAAAATTTTAAAATTTTTTATTAAACGTATATTAAAATATTAAATTATAAAATTTATACGCGTAAAAATATTAGTTTAATATACGAATTATTATATTATTCGATATTAAAAATTTAAATTAAAATATTTAAAAATTAAACGATTTAATTAATTAAATATAATTATATAAAAATCGTATAAAAATTATATATAATCGTTTATAATTATTCGAAAATCGAAAATCTTAATATTTTTATTAATCGAATTTATTTATTAATTAATAATTAAAAATTTAAATATATAATTATTATATAATACGCGTTATTAATAAATAATTAATACGTAAAAAAAAGTTTTAATATATATTTATAATATTAAAAAAATTTAAAAATTAAAAATAATTAATATATATTAATTATATTAATTATATTAAATTTAATGAATATTTTATTATTATTTTATATTTATTATTTTAATTATATTTATTTTTTATTATTATTTTTAAAAAGTTTATATTTATATATATTTTTTTAATATAGATTTTATTTTATAAATTTTATAAAAAATTATAAAATTTTTATTTTAAATTAAAAATAAAAAAGATTTAATTTAAACGTTTTATAAAAATTTAAAATTAAAATAATTATTAAAATAAAATTTTAATTATTATAAAATTTTATTATTAAAAAATTTTTTTTTAAAATTTTTATTTTATATTTAATTATTATAATTAATTTAATTAATTATAAAAAATTATTATATTTAATTTAATAATTTTTAATTATTTTATTTAATATATAATTTTAAAAAAAAAATTTAAAATTTAAAATTTTTAAAATTTTTATTTTTATATTTAATTATTACGATCGATTTAATTAATTTAAATTATTTTATTTTATATATATTTTTAAAAAAAAAATTTAAAAATTTTTTCGAAAATTATATAATTATAAAAATATTGAAAATAAAAATTTATTTAAAAATTTATAATTTATTAATTTACGTAATAGCGAATTAATAAAATCGTTTATAATTAAAATAATTTATATTATATAAATAATACGTAAAAATTAAAAAATATAATTTTAATTTTAATATAATTTAATATTATACGTAAATATTATTTTAATATTAATTATTTTTTATTTTTATTAAAATAATTAATTTAATTAATTTAATTAAATTAATATTTTTATTTTTTATTTTTATTATAAATCGTTATTATATAAAATTCGCTAATATTTTAATAATTTAAAAAATAATTAAAAAAAATACATAATTAAATTTTAAAAATAGCGCTAATAAATTAGTATTGTTTTCGAAATTTATTAATAATTATAATCGTCGATTAAAAATTATAAAAATTGAAATTAAAAAAAAAAAAAAATTTTTAATTTTAAAAATTAAATAATAATAATATTAAAATATTAAAATATTAACATTTTTTTATTTTATTATTAATTATTTTATTTTTTTAATATTTTTTTTTATTATTTAAAATAATTAAAATAAATTAATATATTTTATTATAAATAAAATAATACGTATTTTTAATTTTATTATTAATTTAAAAAAATTTATAAAAAATTTTAACGATTTAAAAAAAGTATTTTAATAATTTAAAAAATTATTTTATAATATTATTATTATTATTATTTAATTATAATTTTTTTTTAATAATTTTTTATAAATTCGTAAAAATCGATTTTTTATTTATAAATATTAAATAATTATATAATTAAATTTTTTAAATTTAAAATAAAAATTTTAATTTTTTATTTTTTAAAATTTTTTATAAAAAATTTTTAAAATTTATAATTTTAATATATTTTTTTTTATAATAATTAAAATAATATATAATATATTTATTTATTTTTTTTTAATAAAATTTTTTTTTATAAAATCGAATTCGTTTTAAAATTCGAAAATTTAAAAAATTTTAATAATATTTTTTAAATTTATTATTTTTTTATAATTTTAATTTAAATACGTTTTTTTACGATTTTTGTATTATATTTTAAATTAATTTTTATTATTTAATTTTTAAATATTATTAAAATTATAAATATTTTTATTTTTTAATAAAATCGAATATTAATTATAAATATTTTTATATTTTTTATTTTTAATAATAAATTTTTTAATTTTAATAATAATACGTTCTATTTCGTTTTAAATTATAATAATTTAAATATTAAAAAATAAATTCGAGTTTTTAAATTTATATTAAATTATATAATAATTTAATAAACGAATATTTTTATATGTAATTATAAAATCGATTATAAAATTATAATTCGAAATTTAATCGTTATTTATTAAATTTTTTTTTTGAGATTTTTTAAAATTATTAAAATTTTACGAATAATTATTTAAAAACGTAAAACTTTTTAAATAATTATTTCAAATAATATAAAATTTTATAAATAATATTAAAATTTTACGAATTTAAAACGATATTTTATAAAATATAATTATAAAATAATACGATTTACGCGCGTTATAAATTAATTAATTCGTAATTATAAAAAAAAAAATTTATCGAAATATAAAATTATAAATAAAATACGAATTTTTATAAAATATTTAAATAATTATTAATAAAATATAAAACGTTATAAAGTATTTAAAAAATATTTATTTTATTAAATAAATAAAAATTTAATAAAAAAATTATTATAACGTTTTAATCGTAAAATCGATTATTTATAATAAAAAAAATTTTCGTTTTATTTTTTTAAATTTTTCGTAAATATTAATTTTATTTTTATTATAAATTTAAATAATTTTATAAAAATAAAAATTTTTATTTTATATTTTTTTAAATCGTTATAAAATTGTTTTTATTCGACGTAATAAACGTAAATTTAATAAATAAATAAATAAAAAAATTTTAATTTACGCGTATTTTTAAATTTTTAAAAGTTTTTATAATATTTTAATTTTTTAAATAAAATAAATTTTTTTTTTTTAATATATTATTATAATAAAATAAAAATACGATTTTGATTTTTTTATAAACGTTTTTTTTTACGAAATATTTAATTATTTTATAATTAATTATAAAATTAATTATTAATTAATATCGATTATATAAAAATATTTATTAATAAATTAAACGTAAAAAATAAAAATTTAATTTTATATTTTATAAATTATTATAATCGTTATTTATTTTAATAAAAAATACGTAAAAATTAAAAATTTTAATTTTAATTTTAACGCAATTGAAACTAGTCCCAATGCAGTCTAGTATTGCACGTGATTATTATTTTAACAATATTTAAAATATTTTTTTATATTAAAAAAAAAATATTTATTTAATAATTTATTAAACGAATTAAAATAAATAAAAAAAATTAAAATAATTATTAAAATAATAAAATTAATAAATTAATAAATTTTTTATAAAATTTTATATTATTAAAAAAAAAAATTATATTTAATTATTATAATTAATTTAATTAATTTAAATTATTTTATTTAATATATAATTTAAAAAAAAATTTAAATTTTTTTTTTTTAAATTATATAATTATAAAATTAAAATAAAATAAATTTTTATATATTATTATTTTAATATTTTAATATTTAAATATTTAAAATAAAAATATATTTAAAAATTTTATAATTAATATTTTATTATAAATTTTTTTAATAAATTAATATTAATTTTTAAATTAAATAAATAATAAAATTATATAAATATTAATTTTATATAATTTAAATAAAAAAAAATTTATTTATTTATTTATAAACGAATTTTTTTTAATATTCGATATATATTTTATTAAATAATAAAAATTAATAAATTTTTATTTTATATTTAATTTTATATTTAATTATTATAATTATAAAAATATTTAATATTTAAAATAAAAACGAATTTAAATTATTTTATTTTATTAATTTATATAATAATAAATTAATAAAATTATTATATAATTATTTTTATAATTAAATTATTAAATTTTAATATTTTAATTAATATTTAATATTTTTTATTTATAATTCAAATAATTAATAAAATATTATTAATTAATTTTTATATTAAAAAATATATATTTAAATGTAATAAAAATTATAAATTCGAATTATAATAAACGTTTTTTTAATATTAATATTTTAAATATTAATTTAATTATATATTATAAATTATATAATTTATAATAATATTTATTATTATTATTATATATAATATAAATAAAAATAAAAATTTATAAATAAAAAGCTCGATTATATATAAATAAAAATCACGTGTATAAAATGTAAAAAGTTTTTCATAACAAAATATAAAACGATAAAATATTATTTATTTAATAAAATTAATTTTCTTCCGTTTTAAAGTTTATAACTTTTCAAAAGATTAATCATTTCTTGATTAGTAGCATAGTCAAGAGGTGTCAATCCGCAATCATCGTTAATATCCACCTTTGCTCCATGCTCCAACAACCATTTTGCCCGAGGTAGTGGATCAGTGTTCCACCCCTTTGATCCAAACCCACGCACTACAAAGTGCAACGCTGTACCTCCATCGAGTAGTAATCTCAAAGCATCGCGGTAAACCCTCGATCCTGGTGGAGCTTTTCCGGGGTATTTCGCGCGCGCATTGATGTCTACTCCCACCGAAAGTAGAAATTCGCAACTCTCTTCTGTAAAGTTGTGGTCTGGACAACATATGAAGTGGTGCAGCATTTGAGCCTGTGACACATCTGCGCCATAGTCGATGAGGAGTTTTATTGTTGATTCGCTGCCGCATGAATTGAGTGGGACAGAATCACAATCGTTAAGTCCGTTTGGATCGGCACCCTTGGAAAGCAAGTATTCCAATACAGTCTCATTTCCAATCCAACAGCTATTTGTCATTAGCTTGACTATTCTTCGACTCAAAGATAGAGAGCACGTACTAGACTATTCCAGGATAGTCTGCTAAATCTAGACCATATTTGAACAAGACCTCATAGATACGGATAGCGGTATCCGCATCTTTTAAATGTCTCGCATACATAGCACAGTGTTTGATTTCCGCTCCATGCTCTAGCAGACAAGTAAGGATGTCAGGGTATCCTTTTGAGCATGCCCAGATGAGGTCGCCTTGGAAGTGATCTTTGATGTCGTCCAGGTGGGGGCCTTCCCTGACTTCGGTTAAGATATACTGAACGACCTCGAGATTTCCCGCAAAACATGCTTGGCCAAGGAAATTGGAAGGATCAGAACGCCAGTCTTTGGGGAGGGATAAAGGTGGTGTGCTTGATGTTTGTAGTTCGCAGGGAAGGGTTTGTCGGGCTTGAGTGCCTTGTGTAACGTCTATGGAGTCGTCCATTGTCTTAAGATTGTAAAGACAGAAAGATTTCGGTCGTGCTCTGAAGTTTGCTTTATACTTTAGAAATCATGCCCTTGCCGCCTATGTACGTTGGTTCATAGATTTGTTCCTATATGTACGTTGGTTGGTTGATTTGTTCCTATTGGGCGAGCTCGTTTCATTAGGCACCTTTGTTGGATTTTACATCGCCGATTATATGTTGGTGCCTTGTGGTCTGATGCTATTCTAATCATATCCGGCGTGGATGACTAAGCGTATTTTCTCACACACGGACGAGCCATCACCAAAATGCGCGCGGGTCGCGTCTGCATCCAGCTACATATTAATTTTGCCCTACAATTGATGCACGCCCAGTATAGCTGCTAAAGTCTGGACCCCAATCACTTGAATCGTCATAATAGCCTCAATATCAACAAGGCATTGTCTCCTCATCCGGTTCAAGAATGACTTTGCCTATCTATCCCCTCAGCGACGGACTCGCTTGCCACTTTTAGCGTCAAAATACAACAACTTGAAAGGGTCGCATTAGGGGTGTACTTGACATCTAAAAAGGCAGCTTTCTCTCAATAATAGAGCTTCTTCGAAAGTTTGTAGGGCTGCTTTTTAAAATATAGATATCTTTGCTCTCGAATTCGTTGTGCTGCTCAGTACAGAGGGTCTGATTTAGCGAGAATGCGCTCTGTAGAAAAATGACGCTAAAAGTGCCTGCCGTCGCTGAGGGGATACATCGTAGCATCACCGATCACTTTTGAACTTTGTCAAACAACGCATCTGGACCACCTTATGCTCAAGCAAGAGAGGGCAGCGTGAATCTCTCCCATGAACCATCGTTCCTCGTCTTGAGCAGCGTTACATCCTTCTCTGGTGTCCATTTAACACGCCTCTTCTTAGGCTGCAATCGTGCTTGATGCATCTTGGATTGTGTGCCAGCCTCGTGATAGGTTGGAACTTTGCCGAGGCCTCCTTGCTGCTTCTTGCGTCATTACTTTGCTGCGAATCATTTTCATCAGCTTCAATCTATTCTCGAGCCTCGCAATTTCCTCATCACAGCGCTACATTTACAGCCCTCTGCAGGCAGAGGACACGGTTCGACTCATCGTTCTGCATCCAACCACAAATATCACGCAGAGTTGAATATGAGCCTCGTCGCCACAACTTTCTCCGCCTACGACAATGATATAATTGATAGTTACACGGCGCTATCATACGTATGGAGCGATAGCACAAAAGAGTGGTCATGATCGATGGCGACCGGCTCGATATCACGGCGTTACTGGACTCAGCCTTGCGACATCTTCGGGACCCTGAGAGTAGCTTGAAGGTTTGGGCCGATGGTATTTGTATCAATCAGACGGATATTGATGATCGCAATTCTCAAATTATGATTATGGGTAAAATCTATGGGTTTTCTAAGCATACGATCATTTTCCTGGGATAGTTAACAACCAGTCTTTATTAATCGTCGGATATTTTCTGCCTCGCAGGATCAAAACATCAAGCCATCAACATGTATCACGAAGAAAGCCTTACCTATCGGCCCCGCTTGCAAGTTTCATTGGTGCCGCCCATACTGCTTGGGATGTTCCATGACACACCATTGTGCTTTGACAAACATCAGAGCCTGGTCTGGGGGGGGATTGGTCTAGGGAGATATACGGAGAACGCGGCATAAAGTGGCCGGGATTGCAGGGCATATTTTCGCAAATCCACCGTAAAAATCCCTTGAATTTGTGTTTTCCAGGTTTTAAGCGTTGAAAAGGCTGTTCTTACACGCTGTAACTCGCTAGTAGCACACTAGAACTATCTACAAAGGGCACCACACCAATTAGAAGCTTATGCCTGTAATTACAAGGTGCCTATCGCTTCGCTGCCCTATAAGCTTTGCTTAAGGGGGTTTTATTGCTGTGCGCCCCTCACCAAAGAACCCTGGAAGTCTCAGCCGAAGCCTCGATTATAGGCTGTCAGGCTCTTGATTCAGGGCATTCCAACATACGATCTCTCAAATCCAGCAAAATATAGTGGGATTTGTAGTGAATCTGAGGAAATATGCCCTGTAATCTCGGCCACTTTATGCCGCGTTCTCCGTAACCCATGTGTTGATGGCTACAAACCCAGCGAGAACCCCCTAATGCTTTCGCGTCTTGTTGCTAAATCACTTCTCCCCAGCGCTCCGTTCCCAAGAGATTACTAAGATGGTACACCCGTCAAGCCCCGGCCGCCTTCCATGTTCCAAACTGGGGAGCGTTACATATTCCATCCGTATCTGCAGCCGGTTTTCAAGCCTCCTTTAGCAACCGCCAACCAACAAACAACACGTCGAGATACCTCCGCCAGTAAGATGCTACTCCTTCGGCGAGGTTTAAAACAGGGTAGCAAATCAAACATAAAGCCAACTTCGAGCTGGAAGCCTAGAATCTACGCCCGAGTTCTACTAAGGATGGGGGTAGTTCCAAATCCTTCGAAATAATCAATTTCTGCCTCTCACAATGTGTTTACCCCGTTCATCGTCAATTTCTTAATCAATTTGCTTTCTAGAATTACTAGAACTGCGATATGGCGAAGCTTCATGGCGATCAGCGGACTGTATCAACAACACCAAGCGAGGGCAGCGGGGCTACTCATGCATCCCTCTCATCATCAAATCCAGATCTCGCTCGGGTTTTTGTCCAGATTTCGAATGGAATGAAAATTGTTGTGCCGGTTCCCCAGAACTCAACTGTCCATGGACTCCACGCCCAAGCATTGCGACGCGCTGCAAGACTCGGCGTCAACGGGACATTGGACAACACACTTCTCCAGACAACTGGCACAAATTCTGTAATTCTTTTCGGAGAAGATTCTCTCATTGACATCTTGGACCTTACAGAAGACAGCACGTTTTCTCTCGAATCTCTCGACAATTCTGCGGCCCACTTCGGCGACGCAAATGGAAATCTTCCGTCTTCTCGAAATTTGATCTCACAGCCATTGCCAGCGCAAGCCAGATCAACCTCATTACTCGATGGCATCCCACCACTGCAACGCTAGGATTCGAAAGTCTACGTAAGATGGATTACCCTTGAGGCTGCCCTAGGGCACTCTCGACTGAGGAGGATTCCTGTTGACAAAGACCCTATCCCCTACAGCACGACTTTAAGCGAATTGTATCGAATTGCAATCGAGCGTCTGGTTGACATCGCTCCTCAAGGCTCCTGTACATTTGTTCGCAAATTGATCCTTTTCCTCAGAGAGTCTAGATTGCATACTGAAAATAATATATCAACACTGAAAGATCTAGGATTGAGAGGCGGCAAGGAGGAACCTCTCGACATATTCGTTCACTTTACTGGGCTTGAACCCCAAAATTCTGTCAGCCAATTATCGTCGTCAAACGATCCGAAAAGTATCTGGAACTTCGATTCCACGTCGCGAGGAATGAGCACCTTCATCACCAGTCTGCAGATGTTGCTCACGGAAATCGAGCGCGGACATTGAACCTTGGAAGGCATCCTCGAAGTCCTGCTCGAGCTTACCCATTTCCCTCCACTACTCCTTGCATTCCGCTCCATTTACGAAATCGGACTCGATACTAGAACACCTCTCGACTCAGTTCTCTTGATAGCGTCTGCATTTCACGCGCTGTGTAGTAGAATGGTTCCCAATAAGATTTGTCAATCAACAGACAGTCTTCTTGAAGCCTGTCGTCAGATTGTGTTCTGGATGTACTCTTTGCGCTCTGAAGCCTCTATCTCTCGTGGAAGCAGCACGCCACTGGTTCACCGCGCCCAGATCAAAATTTCCAGAGATGGGGTTCAAGATTTGCCCCCATTCCTGCCTTTTCAAACAGTTGATGTTGCATCAGCATCAAGTCCTGGGTCGAGAAAATTCTTGGTCAGCATAGAAACTGGCGACGACGCGTTATGCCGACGACTTGGCACTGCTTTTCATGAAAAATCAACTCTGCCATGGGACTTTTACTTTCAACCAAGCAACGACTGGAATATCCTGTGGGACCACAAAATCACCCCTCTGCTCCATCCCAACGAGTTCGACAGTTTAATCGAGAGTACGAATTCGGTGGACGCGTTCAGGATGGTCGGCCCTTTGCAGCTTGGTGCTTGCTTAGCTGCAGAGCTTCCAGTCATAACACTGAGCTCCAAAGGGTACGTCTCGAAATATGACCACGAAGACCTTGAATGCAGCGAGAGGAGCTTCGTCACGTGGAATCCCGTTGAGGGAAGAGAGAAATTACCGGACAATCCAGGCCAGCACTTGTCACAGAAACTTGATCCCATTCTAGCCGAGCGAAAAAGAGCCGATGATTGGAAATTGGATGCTTGGACTGAATGGACAAAGACAGCGGATTTCGGTCCTCCCGATGAAGCGATCGTCATCTGTGTTGATACCAGCTCAAGTATGGATACCGCAATGCCGAGAGGTTGGATCCCGGACCAAAGCCCCTCCGGTTCGAACCCTAGTCGACTCACTGAGGTCAAGGAGTTCTTCAAAAATCTTGCCCTTCGAATCTCGGCTCTGAATATCTCTACTCATTTGGGACTTGTAACATTTTCCGGCCCCAGGCATGTTGCAGTCAAGCAGCCACTTACGGCATTGCACCTTAATTTCAACCATCAACTCGACAACATCGAGGCAAGTGGGTCTACTGCGATTTTCGACGCTATCAACAAAGCCTATTTGATGCTTGACAATGTGAAGCGTCAATATCCCAGTACCAAATGTCGTATCATACTACTCACAGATGGGCAAGACAATGGATCCAGCATTCCCCCCCTCCGAAATATCCACCTCCCTTTACCAAAACAACATCGCGCTCGACGCAGTAGTCATCGGATCCAATCGAACATCCGATCTCTTCAAAATAGCAAAGCATACAGGAGGGTACGCATTCTCGCCCAAGACCCAACAAGCCCTTTTCCAGATCTTCCTTTTAGAGACAGTCGTCGACGTCCATACTCGACCAGACATGGAGCGAATCCCATTTTCAAACTGGAGCACGTTCCAACCAAAACCAGCAGACATGGCCAATCCATACGACTTCCCACCCTGTAGACCACATCCCAACGTCTCCGACTATTTCGTCGCCCTAGCTGACGCAGAACGATTCATGAACCGTATGTCTAGACGCTCAACTCAGAGCTCTGAATCTGCCTCCATGCACTCAAGTTCTACAAGACTCAGCGTCGCCTCGACGATCACCGTCGGCGCTAGTAGCATCTCACGTATATTGCTGAGTGAAATCAAAGCTATGATTCAGAATCCGCATGATTATATGGATGTCTATGTTAGTCAAAGCAACATGGGGTTTTGGAAAGTGGTTATGCAGGGCCCGCCTGATTCTCCTTATGCTAATGGCACGTTTCTTTTGTATGTTGAGATGGGGAGTGAGTTTCCGAGACGACCGCCGTCGGCGAGGTTCATTACACCAATGTTGCATCCTAATATAACAAAGGTAAGAGCTAGACATGGCATTGTTAAAAGTTTTTTACTAATTCTTATTTAGCATGGGAGAGTGTGTCATCCAATCTTCGATCGTGAATGGACTCCAGCCACCCATATATACCAAGTCTTACAGCAACTCTACGGCATCCTCATGTCTCTCGAGGTAATTGCCTATCATTTTATCCCCTAGCTCAACCTATTTAACCAATCCCCAGGCACGAGATGCAGTAGACCCCCTCTCCGCACTCCGCTTCTGGTCCAACGAGCAAGAAGGCCACCGAGAAGTTCAAAACTACGTTAGTAACCTTGACCATTCACCCCCATCCCCCTCTTCCTCTTCCTCTCCACACCAATTCCTAACCCTCCCCATCAAGGTAAACCGCTTCGCCCGCCGTTCCCGCTCCCTCCACCACCTCGACATCATCGGCGACGACGTTTCCTCTCTCGCCTCCTCTTCAGTAGCGTCAAGCACAGCAAGCACACCAAGAAGTTCAATCATCGGCTCCCTTCCGGACTCGTTCACCAACCATCCAAGCCCTTCCCCATCTCCACCCGTAGCACGCATAACCCCCTCAACCAGGGCCCCATCCACCACCTCAACTTCAACACTCTTCACTCATCTCGCAAACCAGCGACGACCTTCGGGCGCCAGACCTTCACTTCCACCGCCGCCTCCACCTCTAATAGTTAACCAAAATACCTCAGCCAACAACCAAAACCCATCTTCCCAAGTGACAGTTGGAGCAGATGGGAGGAATCGATTAACGAGGAGGAATGGTTCTGGTTCTAGTTCTGGTTCTGGGGGGAGTGGGAGTGGGAATGGAAGGAGAGTTAGCAGACGAGCGAGTTTCTTTTCTTTGTTGAGGGGTTCAGGGGATTGAGGTGGTTTAAGTTGAGGTTGTGTGGGTGAGACGGGAGGGAGAAGGGGCGTGGAATTTTGCTTTAGAGGACGGTGTATTGGTGTGTATTGGTGTTCATATTCATTTGTCTGAAGTCGAGAGCTAGTTCCATAAATATGACCAAGGGGCGGATAGCACCTTATTACTATTCAAATTATACCCAACCGTGTGCCCCAAACACCCGAGACCGTATCCAGGCTTGCCTATCTATCAATACGCCAAAATAGCAAATCAATTAAACATCTAGCATACTCCTGACCTGTTGTGGTTTCGCACCCAAGGTGACGCCGCTTGCCGCACTATTACTTCGATCAGCCCATCACGAGACATCAGATCTCTCCCTCTCAATGGCCCAGGGTGGTCCGTAAACCTCTCTTGTGTCTCCTGGACATCATTTCTTGTCGGAAACAGTAGAGTCGCGGCGGTACTGAGTGATCCACTGCTTGCCGCCGGCTTGTTTCTGTCAATCGCCTTCGATACTGGTATACTCCCCATCTCGATACTTCGTTCCAGATTACTTGTTGTTGGTGGGCCTCCTCCCATATGGTTGATATTCCGCGCGATCTCGTCTCGGACACTCACGGATTGGTTGTCTCTGTTCAGTCGGGACCACCAGTGAGGTTTCTTGACGATACCAATCTCATGATCAATTTCCGCGCCTCGGATCCGGCGTTGACGGATCAGTTCCTTGTCCTCGTTGGGGTCGTTGTATCCTGCGATGTTGAGGACAATAAAGATCAAAACTATCGGTACCCACCCGAGTCCGTACATGAAAGCAACCTCGGTATTGAGGTTCAGTGGGGAGATGGAGAACTCAAACGAGATTGCAGCTTCGTAGCCTATCATGACCAAGGAGAGAATCGGGGTAAGGATGAATTTCTTTGGCGTATACCGGACAAACCCGATTGTCCAATTCAAGATCCCGCTGTTACGCTCCTTGTAGTGCTTGATGGAGTGCCAGAGCGAGAAGACCGTCGCAACCCAACTACCAAGAAGGAATAGAGCTGCAAGCTTGAATCTTATATCCGTCGCCATGGGTTCAGCTCTTAATCGTGTTTGCTCTGGATCGCGCTGTAGCTCAACAGGTCCCCAAGCTCTGGGAATCATCAAGAAGAAATTCTGCGCTCGTTAGCACAATTCTCACGGCATAAGCATGCAACCTACCATTCCAGCCAGAAAGTAAAATATCAAAGGTATATAAAGCTCGACTTTCGCCCTCCTATCGTCCCGTCTCAACAAAAACGGATCCGGATCTACCATCTGCCTCTCTTGCCAACTCCCCCAATGTCTAACACTCTCCCATACAACACACATCGTCGTCGGCAACATCAAGAACCAGAAGAAATTTGACAACACCATCGGCAGTTCCGGCAGATAATATCGGTCAACATCCACGCCCGTGATAGTACTTATGATCCCGAATGCCGCAACGATAAACATCCAATACCACTGCCATCTTCTGCCAACAGCGCGAAATCGTTTCTCGGTTGGTAGGAACAGCTTCCCATGTTTTCGCAGATTGATGGATATGAATACTATCGCGAGGGTGAAGAAACAAGTGAAGAAGAGCCCGACTTGGGAGCGCGTTTTCATGGGATTGATTGGAGAATAGCATGATGAGCTGTTGACGAAGGTTCCGTTGTCGAGGAGGAGTGGAGGGGTGTAGGGTTCGAAGACGAGAATGCAGCGGGAGCCATTGGAGACTGTATTGTTCGAGTAGTAGGTGTAGTTCCAATACTGGAGTGTGGTGAGGTTGAAGTGCGTACCACCGATGAAGGTGTCGCTAGAATTGTCCCCGGCGGGGAAGGCTATCAAGTCTCGGACATCGACCAGGCTCATTGTGGGGGTAATTGTGCTATTATGATCTGAGTTTTCCAAGTGGACACAACTTCCATCGATGCATGTTGAGGGCGCTTGAGCTCCCCTCTAAATTCGAGAATATGGCAGTACGGGAGAAAAGTGGTGATGTAGAAAGCTTGGAGGAGGAGAAGAAGAGCTCCAAGAACTGTAGTGTTGATGCCATGCGCCACTAAACTTTTGATAGGCTGACAAGCCACCCGTAAAGTCCGGCTTTGGGGAGGACTTTCTTCACAACATAGTCGTAAATCCTCGAACCGACATTGAAAATACGAAAATGCAGAGAATGTGAAGGAGAGGATCAAAGAATTTGTATAGTCAATTTAGAATATAATCCATAATAGATTCTCTCCAGGTTCCCCAGAAACATGACGAGCTGAGCTTTTCATTGCGAGGCTGACAAGACGCTAAAGCACCACCTAATAGACCGCCAAGTGAGCCGTGCATCGACCAACGGAAAACGACTACCACAACAAGACACGACAAGCTTCGCATCTAGTGACTGGCCCTCCTTGAAGCTCCAGACACCCAATGGCTAGAGCTTTACATTCCTTATGACCTTCACCATGACCACCGAAGAAGAGGAAACCGCATACATCGATTACGAAACCTTCCTCTCTCCCTCATTCTCCCCCTCCGCATTCGCAAACACCCTTGTCCTCGGAACGAACAACCCCACCGACACACCTCTCGACCTCTCCACGCCTCTCTCTCGAGTACTATTCGACTCCCAAGAGATCAATACCCACATCGACACCCTCACATCGAAGAGCGCCCTTCCTCTCCTCAACCACACCCAAGAACAAACCGCTTCCAGCGCGCGAATAGTGCAGGAGATAGATTCGCAGGTCGCGAGTCTAAATGATAATTACAAACGTTTAGAAAAGGAAGTTCTAGTACGGTATGAGACAGCGGAAGAGGTACGGGCTGTAGCGGGCAGGTTATGGGAGACGGTGAGGTTAGGGCGGTCTGTTGGACGATGTCTACAATTGGGGCGCCAGCTTGAGATACGGCTGGCGGAAGTTGCAGGGACGGGCAATCCTGTCAAGACTACTGGGCTCAAGGAGGACCATAGAGCGTTAATGCGATGCTCGAATACACTTCTCAGTCTGCGAGAGTTGCTCTCGAAGAGAGGGGAAGGAGAAGAAGGGCAGGGGTTGGAAAGAGTGGAGGTTGTGCGGACGCTTCAGAACACGATCGTTAATCCTGCCGAACGGACTGTCATCACCAAGTCACAGCAGATTGTACGAGAGTTCTCGATGAGCACCCTCTCGACAGGAGCAAATACCACGACCTACGCCCAAACAGCAGACACAAAATCGAGGACGACATCAGCACTGATGTCGCTATACCTCCTCTCACAGATACCCGATACCTCGAAAAGCAAGAAAGTCGAGAAATGGGAGCCAGAACTCCTAATCAACTCTCTGCAAGACTACCTCCGAACAGCCCTCACTTCTTCCCTAGCCTCACTCACACGCTCCCTCGCAACGCTACCTACACTCGACAGAACGCTCCTCGAAGTTTCCGCCCGCTGCCAAAATATCCTAGCCCTCGAATCCCTCCTCTCGAGCACAACTCCAACACCACACCCAACCCTCCTTCCAAACACCAACACCACTCCACCAAATTTCCTGCAACCGCTTCTCGCGAGTCTCGAGACCGGCTCTTTGGCAAGCTATTTCTGGCGAACGCTGGCAGGAGGACTAAGTACCAAGGTCATGGAGCTAGTAAATAAAGGTGGTGTAAGCGCAAGGACATTGAGAACGAATAAGAATAGTGTCAGAGATGCGATTCGGGAGTGTGTGGTGAGGGGGAGTCAGCCGCCTGCTGGTGTTGTAGCGGGGAAAGCGAAGGTGGAGAATGTGGAGAAGATGTGGGAGAGGGAGGTGGCGGTTATGGTTGGGAGTGTGATAGGTGCTCTGGGAAGGTGAAATATGGATGCAAGGAGGGGTAATATTACAACAAGGTCTCAAAGAACGAAATCTAACTCCGAGTCGGCATACATCTTGGAATGACTAGAAGAGAACATGGAGGAGGCAATGTCCGGCATCTGGAAAGAAGCTGGAGCGGCTCTCCTGGCTAGAGGAATAGTCGAAAGACAATCAGACGTCCATAGGCGCCATACTACCAGCGACATTCACTAGCTAGAACGGATATTCAGACACGATTTGATATCATCAGCGATCAAGGTTCGCGATTTTGGAGTACTTCTATTGGGTTCCCATGAGGAGAATATCTGTTTATTCGTATGGCAGCTGTGCAGTGCACAATATCCAAACCAGGCGGCAACAATATCAACAGCGGTATTGTCTCTCAAAACTGCGGACAATTGCCGCAAAATGTCCGCAGCCCAAAATACGAAGCGAAGCAGCCTCTCTGCATAGGGCTGAAGGTCAAGTGCTCAAGGCTGCAGCTCTCAAACGCTCAACTCCACTCCTGATTGTTGCAGAATACGACAGCAGCCCTCAATTGGGCTGTTCGGTAGCCTCAGTCGTTCGATCTGAAGTACAAGGGTCGGTCATTGGATGCTGACTGCAGCAATCAATTTCGGTGTCTTCGTTTGGGGACGTTTTCGCCCCCAATGGCGGCCGAGCTTATGCACCACATTTTCGAGCTGAGATGCCTTCACTGCTTACTTATTTCAATGCCTTTCGTGCTGCCAAGCTCCATTTTCTTTCTTTTATGTCAAAGTCGTATTCCTTCTCGTAATCTTCTGCATTGCCAGTTCAATCTGTTCGAATTTTGCATGACAGTCACGTGAAGCCATGGACCAAGATGCCACAGATATCGGTCGTGCATGGGAGGATGCATTGGATAAGTACTGTAAAGACACAGGAACGAATATCAAATACCTCCCACAGATGAAATGGAGCGTGTCAGCAATTGTCAATGAACAGCAGCGCCAGGTCGAGACTTTCAATTCTTACCGACACAACAAGGGCCTGACAGATAGGCTGAGGTCGATGATCAGCAAGAATTCGGATGTCATTCAGTCCGTGGCAAATAATATTGCCAATTCGGCGAGCAGCGTCAGTATTTTCCCCTTCCATTGATTCCATAATCAACCAGAAAAGGTCTAACAACCACAGGCTTTCCCACCAAGCGCAGCAATCCTCACAGCATTCACCTACGTAATGAAAGTACGCCCCCCTCTCCCCTTCCTTTCCCTTTCCCCCCATCACATACTAACTCTCAAGGCCTCCAAAAACGTCTCAACAGACTACGACCAAGTCTCAGCCTTCTTCGAAATCATGTACTCCCTCATGGAAAGACTCGCGTTGCTAGAGACTAAGTTACCGAGCGCGAAGAATTATAAGACGATCTTAATGAGGGTATTTACTAGTTTGATGGGGCTGTGTGGGACGGCTACTAAGTATGTTACTGAGGGGAGATTTAGTGAGTTGACTTTTTGTTGCAGGCGGGGAGAGGAGATAAGAGGAGGGGGAGGGAAGGGGAGAGGGTAGAAAGAGGCTAATGGGAATTAGAGCATTGGTTGAAAGCCCTCTACAAAGGCACAGACGACGACATCAAAGCCGACTACACCAAACTAGAAACCAATATCCAACGCCTCGAGTCCGCAACCATGTTCGCCACCCTAGCCACCGTAATGGAAACCAAATCCGACGTAAAAGACCTCGTAGGCATCTCCCTCCAATCCCTAAAAGTAGGAACTCAAACCCTCTCCATAACCTCCCAAAACCTCTCCGTATCCCTAGAAACTCAATCTATGGTCGGTGGCCTCTCTCTTAAAGCCGGCGATACTCTGACCGCTATCAAACGTCTCGAGAGGAAAATGATGCAAAGGGACGAGAGTGGTCAGGACGGTGAGAAAACAGGGGCTGGGGGACGTAAAGTTAAAGACGCGGGAGCGAAGAAAAATGCGGCGTTGAATTTGGTGAAGACGAAGTTTGCGAGTCCGGCGGAGCCGGCAATACAGTTGAGAGAGATTGCGTCAGCGTTTGTGCCTGGGACTTTTGGATGGGTGTTTGAAGAGGAGGGATTCAAGAACTTCATGGATAGAGAGTCGAGCTTACTCTGGGTGTCAGGTCCGCCTGGTATTGGGAAGAGTTGCGTTGCCCATTTGATTATTGGGAAGCTGTTGGAGAGTACGGCGAGTGATGCGAGACAAAGTGTCGCGTATTTCTTTTACAGGGAGGAGCATGAGGAGTTGAGGAGTACGAAGAATATGTTGAAGGCGGCGGTTATTCAGACAGCGATCGGGGATGGGAAGTATAGGGATGAGGTTATTGCGGAGTTGAAGAAGAAAGGTGACTCGTTCGATGAAAGTCTTGAGGATATCTGGGGCAGCTTCTTCGCTGAGAGGTACCCGAAGGATGCCGATCAGAAACTGTACATTGTCCTCGATGGGCTAGATGAGGCGGATGAGGAGGATCAGAAGACGACGCTGGATCTGCTCAACCGGATCAAGAAAGATGAGCTCAGTATCCAGATCGTCTTCACCAGTCGACCGGCGAAGGAAATCCAGGACGCTGTCGCAGATCTCCAGCCAAGCAAGGTTGAAATGACCAAAGAGAAGATTTCTGTGCGAGGTGGAGATCTGTGGAAAATCATCATGAAGCGATGCAAGACTCTGTCGAAGTTGAAGAGGCTTCAGAAGCCAGCGTGGAGAAAAATTGGTATGAAGTTGCGATTGAAGGCCGACAGTGTTCTTTACGTGGAACATATGCTTCGACGATTGAATGTTCTTGGCCGAGAGAGCTTGATCTTCAAAGAGTTGGACAAGCTTCCAGACGATCTTCCGAAGTTGTACGAGCTTCTACTCTCGGAGTGCCAGAAAGATCGGAGCAAGGAACAGCTCACTGCCTTGAAGAGACTCTTTGCGTGGCTAGCATACTCGAAGCGGCCACTGACCTTAGGAGAAGCGACATCGCTAATCAAGGTCGTCCCAGGAGGGAATGGTTTCAGTCTTGAAGAAGAGATTGACGGCCGGTCTGCTAGGTAAGAAGCTCCAACACCACTGGATGGCACCAACAAGACTCACGTGACTCCAGAATTCTTGACCTTCAAACCCATGTTGCAGAGGATGAATCCAGCGGCGAAGAGAGCGACAGCGAGCTCAATGAAAATGAACGCGAAGAAGATTCCTCCAATGCCACAGACAATTCGATCACCTCCCCACTCAAGTTCCAAGAGCGCTCCATGCGTCAATACTTCCGCGCCATGGAAGTTGATGAGAATGGACTCAGAAGTTCGCCATCCCAGGGGCATCTAACTATCTTTGATATGGCTGTACGAGTCTTGGACACATCCGAGAACCCGACTACTGACGGGGATGGTGACGACTATCTCTGGCAGCTTCGAGACTACGCCGTCAAATTCTGGATGCAACATTTCCTCGACATTGACCCCGAGACCACCTCTGAAGAAGGCGTCAAAATGGTCGTCACCAACCTCCATACAATGATGCGTATCGGAGGGCCAGCTTTGAAGAACATCGAAAACTACACCATGGACTGGGAGGCTCGTAACTTTTTTGGATCCACATCAGATGCTCTTCGCGAACAGTTCTTCGCTCATTTCAAGACATGGCTTGATCGCGCCGACAAGTTCAGCCCCACTGCTTTCAGCGACGAAATGGTGGGCTGGATGTCGAAGAGCACCTCCGAAGACTGGGTTATCAACCAACTAGCCTTAGGTCATGCTACAAATTGGC
The DNA here is from genome assembly GCA_014904845.1 of Acephala macrosclerotiorum. Lineage (NCBI taxonomy): Eukaryota > Fungi > Ascomycota > Leotiomycetes > Helotiales > Mollisiaceae > Acephala > Acephala macrosclerotiorum. The sequence goes on from MU119233.1 coordinate 166,286, forward strand.
TTGCTGCTGAGAGATCGTGGAAGGCCAGAACATCCTTCGATTTTACCAGAAACACCTTGCGAATGGTAAGCGACTTTCATGACCGTGACTCATTAGGCTATTCTTATCACACATACTGACCTTTACTCAGACCAATGGTGCTCCTCGACTTTCAGACGATCCTTACCTCCCCCCTACCCTTGCAGAAGCAGACATCCTGACCGCCCTCGATTCTTTCTCTGGCTTGAGCACCAGCTTTTTAGCCTTGAAGTCAATTGGGATGACCTTTTACAACTTCCGACTTTACGACCTCGCTCTCATCTGGATCAAGAAGGCCCTCAACGCTGCTACCAAAGACACCGAGCGATTTCACATTCTCTACTGGATCGGTCAGATCGAGCTCGATCTCTGTGGAACATTGAGCTTGAAGACAGATGCTGAACCTCATGCACGCAAGGCTTACGATGCCGTCAATGACAGTATCACCCTTTATCAACAGAAGAGCGAAGTCCAGGAATACGTCCAAGCCCAAGATATCAAAATGTTGGTCGAGTTCAACCTCACGAACCGTGCAAGATGCGAAGTCCGATTTGGTGAGATCGACAAGGCCATCGTAGCCATGGACGAAGCATACGCCGTCCAGGGTGATGATCCCGAGAAGGCCCTCAGCAGTGAGTTCCTCCATGAAATCATGGCCTATCTCGAGGAAAACAAAGATTTCGAGAAGCTGATGACAGTCATTGAACACTTCCAAAAATGGGACTTGCTCGCCTTACTTGGATTCTCATATTCAGATGGGCACGACACCTTCCAACATGCGGCTTGGGAATGCAAGAAGCGAGATTTCTTGATCAAGACCTACGAAAATATGATTAGCGAAGTCGCCAGGTTCAATGTCGGCGCCAAGGTTCGAGGTCGATTGGCGACAGTCTATCAGTACGTGTTCCCAAATTACAACGAAGCCAAACGACTCCTTTTCGAAATCATCGATGGCAAGAAAGGGGAAGCTTTTGGTGATTCCGATGAAGAATTTGTCTTCGAATCCCGACTCCAGCTTGCCGATGTTTTGATGGCGCAGTTCCGGGAAACAGCCGACCCTGTCCAAAAGACCGCTCTTCACGGAGAGATGAAGAATCTCGTTCTTCAGCACAGCATCGCGATGGGAAACGACTACAATATGTACGAGTCGCAGGTCATGATTTCTCTTGCTCTGATGACGGGGAAGATGGGCCCCACGAACGACTTCCAGAGCGTGATCGAGAAGACGTTCCGTGCATGCATCGATGCCCTGACTGATAATCAGGCTTGGAACGATTGTTCCGGATTCAGAATCTTGGCGAAAGTTATGGCTTTCGTTCCGGAGATGAAACGGGATGCTCAGATTGCGTATTCGTTACAGTTCTCTGCCGTGGATGACAAGCTTTTCAATCCGCCAAGCGAGGCCAGCAGTGAGGCTGTTGATGCAGATGCTGGTGAATCCGCCAAAAGTCCCGAGGCTCTGACAAACGGGCAAGCGGTCATCCCCAGAACTGCAGAAGGCATGGCACTTTCAGCCAAGGCAGTCGAAGTTATTGTGCAAGCAGCAGAGATACCAGCAGAGATACCAGCAGATGTGCAAGATATCTCGCCACCAACGGAAGCCGACGATTCGGCCAAAGATGCCGCTGAAGATCTAAACCCCAACAGCGACATATGGTGCGATGGTTGTGGGGACACTTTCTCCGACTGGACTGTCAAACCTGTCTACGGATGCATCATCTGTACAAACTGTGATCTTTGCGAGGATTGCTGGAAAAAGAGAGATGCTTGCAACAAAGGAGAACCGTGGACCGAGTGGAAGACATTCTGTGGAGAGAATCACAAATATATCAAGGGGCCCATGCCAGGCTGGAAGGGCGTGAAGGATGGCGTATTGAGGATAGAGACTGTTGGATATGGAGAGCCGCAACAGCCGAATGGCACTGAAAGTGAGCCCAAGACTGCGAAGGTAGAAGAGATCAAATTCGAAGTATGGTTGGATGACATTCAAGAGAGGTGGACTGAAGCTTGGAAGGGATTCTGGAAAAGAGAGGATCTGATCGTTGATATTGTCTGACATGTATGGCTTTCATAGGTAAGAGATAGATGGCACTGCTCCTTGGAAAACGGAATGCTGATCTTCAAAGTTCTTTTCATCATCCAACCGTGCTTACATCAGGCACCTCGAGTCCCAATGATTGCTGTTCAAGATGAAAGAATTTTTTTATCCTATGTTGATTGGTGCCTTACTATACGTCAATCTTCACTTCATTGCGTGATCATCAAACGGCTTGATACATGACCACTCATCGCAGTTTCTGTTGTTTGTTCCATATGTTTCTTCCTGTTCAGCCAATTGTGGAAGACTGCTTCCTAACGCCGATAACTCCGGAGCCCCTCAACCTTATCACTTATATACCTCCTTCCATCTTCATCAATTCTGCTCTCTTCACTCTACTTGATTTGATCAAGATCCCAAGATGGCGCAAACTCCAAAGACATCGGTGGACATTGTGTTCGGTGCCATGACACTTGGCAAGAAAGGTATATGTTCAAAATCCCCCTTCGCTTCTATTCTTTCCATGGGCTAAAATACAATTAGGTGCTGAACAAGCTCGCGTCCACAGCCTGGAAGAGTGCGCATCGATCCTTGACGTCTTTCAAAAATATGGCCACTCCGAAATCGACACCGCCATCGTCTACGGCGGCGGAAGTTCAGAAAAGTACCTGGGCCAACTGCACTGGCAAGACCGCGGAATCGTCATGGACACAAAATTCTCTCCTCGCACCAACCCAGTCAACCTCGGTCTCGGCGCCGATGTTAAAACCACACATTCTCCCGACCATTTACGTCGTGCATTAACAAAGTCTCTCGAGAGCTTGAAGACCGACAAAATCGACATGTGGTACCTGCACGCTCCTGACAGAAGCACTCCTTACGAAGAGACTCTCCATGAAATCAATAATCTTCACCACGCAGGATTGTTTCGGAGATTTGGTGTCAGCAATTATGCTGCTTGGGAGGTTGCCCAGATTTGTGAGATTTGTGATCGGAATGGATGGATCAAGCCAGTTGTGTATCAGGGTGTCTACAATGCACTTCATCGAGCAGTGGAACCTGAGTTATTCCCGTGTTTGAGGAAGTATGGGATTGCGTTCTATGCGTTCAATCCTTTGGCTGGAGGGTACTTGACGTCGAGGTACACGCGAGAGCAGCTCACCAGTGACACAGGGATAGAGGAGGGGTCGAGATTTGATCCGAAGAGGAGGCAGGGTCAAAACTACAGGAACCGATATTGGAACGAGAAGTACTTTGACGCTCTAGACATTCTCAGACCGGTATGATCCCGAAAATTTAGCCTCACTCACTGTAACTGATCTTCTTGTAGGTTGCGAAGAAGCACGGCCTCAGCGAAGCCGAAGTCGCACTGAGGTGGATGACGAATCATTCTTTACTAAAAAGAGAGTTTGGTGATGCGATCATCATTGGAGCGAGCAGTGCAGCCCAGCTTGAGGAGAATCTCATCAATTTGGAAAAGGGACCTCTTCCCGATGACGTGGTGAAGGCATTGGATGATGGCTGGGAGGTTGTTCGCGGGGTTTGTGCTAAGTATTTCCATTAGGGAAAGTTGATTCCTCTCACAACTTACAAGACCTTGAATCAGCAAAAATTAGGCAAAAGAACAAATGCATTTATTTGGTTGCAATAAAGCCATGCATTCTCCCCAACATTACTCACCAGGAAACCATATCCGAATCGTCATTCTTCCGTCATACATGTCTCCGTCACAAATTTGGCTCGACTGGGACTCGAAAGAACTGATAGGTATAAGAATAAGCATTTCCATAAGGATCAACGACAGGTTGTCCTCTGATATGACCACATCTATACTAACAGTACAGAGCCTTATCTATGTTCTCCTCGGTACACACTTCCGCCGTTCCATTAACCACTTTACCTAACAAGTATGGCAGGATACTTGCGGCAGCACACTCATATTACGACGAGACGTGGTAAAGCTTTGGTGGTATTTTAATTAGTTGTTATTATCTAGTGATCTTTATTCTGAGTTCTTGTGTGGCTTTCGATCCTTTGCCGACAAGCTGATTCTGTTCGCGCTGTGGCTCTTGGGTTCTTGCTGTATTGTTTCCGAGTTGTCGAGATTGATGAAATAAAACCGTGGTCTCCATAATTGCTTGTCTTTTACAGATCTTTCAGCCTATGGGAAGGCATCGATAGCTGTGACTTAATATGAGCATGACCATTGAAGAAGACTTTAATGCCGAAGTCTCGTTGTCGACATGTTGCAAAGCGCCTTTGTGATGACGGCATGGACGGAAATCTGCAGCTTCTATATCGTCATGCAACCTTTCCTGTGAGTAATTGGGGGCTGTCTTACGAAGAAGTCAAGCTGTAAATATACAGAGACAATAGGAGATTTCAACTGGAATCTTATTCTCTCACGAAAGAGTTGGCAAGCGCAAAGCGAAAGCAGCGGCTCAATTCGTCGAATGCTAAAGCCATGCATTACCATCCAGAAACCTGCGACCCGAGCGTTTCATCATCATCAGTCCAAGCAATTCACTCCGAATCTGCAAGTCTAAATTGCTCAAGACCCAATTGATATCCTTGTCTTTCGTTCACTCCAAGTTATTCGGTGAATATCTTCCACTTGAGACTTTGCGCCCACCATTTTCTCAACCTCTTGACATTCACAAGGATACTCTCCTCCGCGAGGGTCGGCGACAGGCTCTCCACGAGAATGAACACACCTGATATGCGTGCACATCATAGTCATCATTGAGTTTTCTCTATAGCATCCTAGCATAAAAAGGAATGTCAGTCGCCTCTACTCTGTAGATTTCTTGATGAGGATACCGCTTACGGCAGCAACTCCATACTGTGATGTATCCAGATTGAGGTTCTGCAGCCATCTTGGCGGTGTTATCTTCTCCGGTGCTTTGTTGCTCGTGCCGTGATATGGGTGTGGATGGCTCGAGGGTTGCACATGAAATCGTTGAAGGTGATGATGGGTTGTCGTCTATCCCTTCGGCGTCGTGTTGATATTCTTGCGTTGAAGTTGAAGGTCGCGCTTCGAGGTCGTCAAAGAAAGTCGTTGCAGCGTCCTCCATATCGATATCAACATGTGATAAAGTTGAGTGTGAGTTGGGAGTAGGCATTGTGGGTTCGTCTGATTGTGTTCAAAGGGATTGAAACACGCGAAAGGCTTCGATATAGCAAATCTGTGATGCTTCTGGAGCAAACCAAGAGACGAGATATTCATCCCGATGAGCATTGTGCATTTGCAGTTATGAGAGCAGGCGCAATCGTGGACCAAGCTTCTTTCGTCATCCCAAAGGATCGGTGAATAACGGCTTCCAAATCTAGAAGAAAGGAAGGGTGCTGATGTCTCAGGAAAGTGCGACCATCTATGGTGTATCAGCACCATAACTTTCAACACGGAAGGCACTTGTCAGTTTTCACCAACTGCAATACAATATCAACATATTAATGCGCAAATATGTTAACACGCTTTTTCTTCATCACTTAAGAACCAGGTAATGTCCCCACAACCTCAATCTACTCCACCTTCGACGAAATCGTGCAACTCCATGAACAACGAATTGAGGATTTGAGGACGAAAATGTCAGATTTACATCACTTGATGCACCTCACTTAGGACGAACAAATAATGCACCTTAAAGAAGTAGAACATAATGCGCTGTATGCAGTCTATATTTTCCTAACTAATATTTTGAAGCCAAACAACAAGCAAGAAACACAAGTCATCATAAAGTAAGAACTCATCAGAAAGTAGGCTGCACCCTGACCTCCTGTAGCTTCAACGCCCTCAAACTCCCCGTCCTCGAATGCTCCATCCCTCCACTCTGGTTACTCGCCATACTACTCCTCACACTCATCCCTCCGCCCCTCATCATCGGCCTCCCACTCACACTGCTAGCTGGCGATAAAGGGGCAGCGCCTGCCGTTTGCCGACGGTTCATTTTCATCTTATTCAGAATTGCTGGTAGAGCTTCTGTTGCTGATATTGACGCAATGGGAAGAGAAGTCGCTCGTGAGAGTGGCTGATTTGGCAGCGGCGGTGTTTTGGCAGGTGATGGCGGACGCACGAAGCGATTGAAGCTTCCGTCCGAGGAATTGGTGCTCCGGTGTTGAAGGCCTGGTGTTGGAGAGTCTGTTGAGCGGCCGCGGATGTTGAGCCCTTGCATTTGCGTCTGCATCTTGTTGTCTCTGCTCATATCCGTGGACCCCTTTGATGACCGACTCGATGCGCGGCTGAGTGCTTGGGTGAGCAATTGTCCTTGCTGGGACTTTGGAGTATAGGCACTCATCAACTGCTCCAGACTGACGCCCGCGCTTGGCATCTTGCTTAGACGACGGATGGCACGTATATTGCTGTTTATGAACGAAGACATTTGCTTTATGGCGTGTCCATTCTCATAGGACTCGTAGGCTGAAATGCCGGTTGATTCTTGGCCTCGAACTACGTGCTGCTCTGTGAGGTCTTGAGGACGGTATTGCAGGGACGGAGAACGTTTGATATTTTGTTGAATCTGGGAGACGACTTGATCGAATTCAACGGCGTCTTGATTTTTGTACGGGGTGTAGGACGTCGTGGTGTTCATCACCATATCTTGAGTGAGGACGAAGAATGAGCCATCGCGAACTTTACGGCGCAGGAGATTCCATCTCGTCCTTGCTGGGTTCTGCTCCATCTCTGGGTGGTATACTGAATGTTGTGCGAGCTTGGAGTAGAAGCCTTCCAGCCTGGTGGCCATACGTTCGCAGACCTGGAGCAAGAAAGTGGAAAGTGCTGTAATGCGTTGAGTCTCTTCTGGGGCATCGAGATCCATGATTGTATCGAATGCATCCATACCACGACAAGCTTCCTCGCGAATGCCCTCGAGAAGCTCTATATCAAGCTGGACTGACTTTCGCGCATAGTCCAAGATGCCTTGTTCATGGAAGCGTGCAGTCTCGCTATTGCAGACGAATTGACCAATCTGCGACACTTCAGTTGAGGTGATCATGGCATCGGGTGAGCCTTTTGCTCGCGCGATGATACCTAGTACATCGGGTAGGCGACTGGGACTGGAGTTGGTGGAGGTGTTCGCAAGCGTGAAGGACAACTTCAAGTACAATTCTTGGAGCTTGGCGCCAAAGAGTGCAGAGAAGCCACCTTGAAGCAAGCGTGATTGATGATGGTAGAACCGTCGTACGCCACCCATGTTGAACAGACTGCCTTGGAACCACAAGTTGGAGGACTCCATGAATTCGTGCACCTCAAATGCTTGGGAGACGAGCGTCTCAACGGAAGTTCGAAGGTAGTCAGACCAGAGATCATAAAGCATGTCGATCTCTTCAGCATGATGGAAGTCCGGCTTTGGTGTCAGATGCCCAATGAAGTATTTGTTGAGCAGACTCGAGACCTCGGGATTGTTTGTATGGGCGAGGAGGTCGAAGGACTTGGAGCAGTCGACTCCAGCATTCGACTTGATGATGTTCGTCCCACCAGGATGCATGGGGCAGAAGTCGGTAACATCATACACGCTCCCGTGCACTGCAATGAAGATGCGACTTCCTTTCTGGTGACCAGTATGCATTGCCAGTTGAGACAATGGGATGGTGGGAGTGTTGCAGGGTAGTGGTTTCGGGCTCATGAAAACGTCAATCATGAACCTTCTCTCAGCAAATGCAGTATCGAGGATAACATCTGTGGACTCCATGCTTGAGGTCCTGTGATTGTAGATTGCCCTCCTGATGCCGGACATGACTGAGTCGAAAACCGACAGTGAGCCGCAAACATACAGAAATCCACCAAGTCCACCCTGCTTTTTCGACATCACCAGGTCGCAAACCATCGCACCTTGTTCAATAATGGCAGCGTCGATATATCGTGGCGAAATCTCTCTCTCAACCAAATCTTTGAGGCGTCGGTCATACAGGAGTCCACGTGAATCTCGCGAGAACGCAGTGTAGACTTCCATGTATCCAGCGTTGATGTATTCGCGAAGCTCATTCTCGTAGCAGAATTTCTCTCTGGATTGAACGCCAAGGAACAAGATGTTCTTGCCCACTGACCTTCCGGCACGTGCTTGCCAGAAACTCCTGAATGGAGCAATACCACTACCTCCAGCGAAGTATGCGCATGGTGCCGCATCGTCAATGGGTAGCTGAAATTGTAAAGGTCGGGAGACGCCGACGAGAAGTTCTTCATCATCCACGATGAATTCTTCTTGACCGGAGACGGAAGGGTTCAGGAAGCTGCTACTCACACCATGTCGCGTTGGAGCCGATGGAGCCGACAACGCGGGGTGAAGAGTGTACTCCGAACGGGAGACGGTCAAGTCGACAGTACTGGGGAGTAGCTCTTCCGGGTAGTTAGAGATACTGTATGTTCGCGGCACCTCGATCGGAACCAGTTCTGGAAACCAAGAGAGATCTCCGTTGATGTCGAAGGCTTGATCCCAGATGTGAGAGGGTGTATCCATGACTGCTCCTTGAAGAATGTCGCCAAGCGTTGCACGTACTGGCCATTCGTCTGTGGCCAAAACTTGGAGAACGGTGTTCGATGACGCTCGCAACATAGCGTGGAGTCGCATGACGAGGTCTTTCGTGAGTGGGGCAAGGTGTCCTCGGCGAAGGATATCCTTCACGGTCAGGCGTGGCGCCGCGATCTTTGACACAGAACCAAGATGTTCGGCGAATCTCGTCCATTGGCTGTCAAGAGTGACAGGATACTCGAGCATCTCATCAAGTCCCAATGCGGCAGCAACTTTGGCACACTCAACCCAGCCATTGAGCGGCATAACAGCGAGGCGATCCCCAGGTTGGAATGTGATGCCAGTCTCCTGGATATCCAATATGACTCTGGCAATCGACCTCTCCGGATCTGCATCCACTAGCGATCTTCCCAGCACTCGCGACTTATACCTGCATTCGGCAAATGTTCCTCGCATTTGATGAGGCTCAACGTGGAGGTTGCCACGATGAGGCTCAAGGCGTTCTTTCATCGCTTCGGAGAAGGCCTTGTGCGTCGCTTCCCATGGCCTTCCAGCATCAGGGGCGCCAGACATGCCATTCGTTTCGGCACGTCCGGTCTTCCCTGCAACCTCCAGCAGGCCAAAGACCTTATATCGATGCGTACCCATAAATCCTCGCTCGCCCGTATAAGCTTCGACGATGCCATCTAAGGCGCCAATGAGTCGCGAGTCATTGGACTGAGCGACATAATCTGGAATGCGATAATGGTATTCGATAGCCGCGATGAATGCTCTCCAGTTTGATGGCAGCCAGGCTCTTAGGTGGACGCCTTCCGCCCCAAGGAATGAGTCGTACTTAGCGCGGCCGAGGAAGGCATCCATCACGAGGTACGGTGGGAATTGTAGACCAGATGTTGCAGGACAACGTTTCGAAAGCGGTGCTGAGAACTTGGCCCAGCGGACCCACTCGGCAGGTGAAATGTAATTCTCACCCGAACTTGGGTTGAGCGAGATGGAATGGAACGCATTAGGCATGCGTTCGAGAATTTCTTTGAGTCGAATGAGTTCTCGAAGTAGTCCTTCATTGTTCTTGCTCATGACATACTCTTGACAGCTGGCGATCGCATCGACTCCGTGTTGGAAGGAAGCTTGAAGATGTTAACAAGTAAGTGGTAGTCAAGGAAAGGATGGTTTACCTGATGTGTCGGCACATCCTTTGAGGAAGGCAATCTCGGATCTATCACCGAACATTGGCCATCTTAAGTCGGTATTGTCGAATCGGCCGACGTATGGATAGATGGAAGTCGGATCGCGTACCTTGAGATTGTAGGAAGACTGATCGAAGAAAGTGAGATGTGGTATCGATCTGCCCATCCTCTTGCAGACCTGATAGTATGGTAGCCCGATGCTCTTCGGAATACCTTTCACCTCATCACCGAGTTCATCGCTCATTTCCACATTCATAGATGACCCATTTGCTGTCACATTGACACCCTCGGTACCATTGTGCTTGTCCTCATATCGGTAGATAGAACACAGCATGCCTAGTGCTACTAGGGCAGCCCACAATGCCCGGTCGGGGATGACATCGGCTGTTCCTTCGACTGTTGGAAGTGCTGCAACCGACTCTCTGACTCTTCCTCTTGCAACACAGCCTGGCATTCTTTCGCACAGGTCAGACCAAACTCGCCCTGGCGATCTCGCTAGTGCACCGGCAGCCTCATCGGCATTAGGAGGAGTGAAGCCGTATTCAGTACTGAGATAACCATCTCGCCACCCTGTTCGAGGCCCAACTTCTTCGGCTCGGATCAATACTTGGCGGGCAGGAGCACCAAGAGCGACAGCCAGAAGATCTTGTTCGTCGGCGTTGAGTTTGTCAAGCGCTTTGACACCTTGGGAAGCTTGAATTTCTTTGATCTTGGGCATGCCTAGAACGTTCGAGTAGAGCATCTCGTTGATTGCTTTTCGCTCCCTGATAACTTTAGCTGGTGAACCTGGACCATGGGTCTGGGAGAGAACCTTTGACGTAAGTATTGCTCAGGGTCAGCTCCTGCTGGGATCTAGGAGTGTCAGCCATGATCATCTGGGAAGGCAGAGGGCGGAAAGAAACTCACATCGAAGCCAGCTCGGAGATCACCTTGCTGTGAAAAGCTCATGAAGTTGCATCCTCGAGGTCCCACCCGACCTCCCTTGCTGGCCATAGGGCACCCTCCAGCTGACCCAAAGGACGCGGCCACCGGACATGATCTTTCAGACATTATGAATATAGCTCCTGTAGTCAAAGCCAGCTTCGAGAGGAGACTTTCAAAGACCGCCAGGGCCAAATATCAAAATGCCGTCAAGGCTATCTGCCAAAATGCAGTGAAGAGAAAACGCAACGAACAAGACGGATGAATAAGATTGAGGACAAGCTGACTGAGAGAACTCTTCCCACTGAGGAAGGAAATCACTGTTCTTTTACATTTGAGTACGCTTCCCACAATTCGGTACTTTTGTTTTCTGTTGTGAACTCAAGCATCTTGGCATCCTGACTTAGCCTCGTCCGAACCACTGTCCCACATTTCTGAAGTCTCCCAAGCCGCCATCATCCCATCACTTTTGCCACAGCGTTCCAGCCAAGTAAGCCCTATAGATAGAATTGAAGAGTATCGTCCACCTCATTGGCTTTTCCCGGTGAGCTGGTACAATCATGTTCTTTCCCAAAGGATTGAGCAATGTAATTTTCCAATACAGCAATACCTGCCATGCCAGTCGCGGCGAGGACAAATGGATCCTGGATGTGGTAATAATTGGGCTTTAATGCCATAAAAGTCATGATACAGAGCGCAAAGAGAATTAATATCAAGATCCAGAGGTGAAGACGCGACCTCGCAACACATCAAGGCATATTTTACGCAACTTCACGACATCAGTTGGCCAGTGGGTTTGGGCTCAACAACGACGATCTTGGCCCCTTGCGAGCAGGTTGACGGTCAATAATGCAGCCGCCAGTCACAAATCCGGCGGCGAGAATTGCTTTTGTGGCGAGAAAAACGTGGTGTAACATCGGTAAAACAAAATTCAACACAGCTTAAAATCGCAGGGTTCGCAAGCGCTTGGCGATCGGTCCAACTTCCATCCCCAGTGGATCCCGAGCGGGGAGGCCCTGCCGCGCTGTTTCCAAACGGAAATCAAGTCTGGGCGGCGTGGAGACGGAGAGTTCTTTGATGTGGACAGTGGAGCGGGATTTGAGAGGGTTTCTGTGATCTGGCGTGGACAGAGAATCCCCAGAAATATCGGGACGCGTTACTAAGAAGGAGCGGCCCCCGCAGAGATTCATCTTGAAAAACGTATTTTCAAACTTCAATTGACGACATGCGGCTCTGGACGTCAAAGGAATCGGATCTCGAGAACATGAGTACGGGGTGGACGAACCTGACGATTTATTTTTGCACAAAGTGAAACGAGTAGCCAAGTGAAACTGCAAGCTGAAAATAACCTCTTGGTATTTGGTGTTGCTGCCCAGACAATGCATCACGTTCCTCGATTGTTTGATTTCTGTTACCTCATAAGATCATCTGAATTTTCCACGCCCGGTTTCTGGGACTCACATCGCAGACTCCTTCTAACGATGGCGCCCGACAGAGTCGCCGATCCAGTGATCAGATACGGTAAGGATTCTATATCAAGGCATGTCACGGCCGTATCTGCTCCATTTGTGACTTGAGATAGTTTTTGCCGTAGTTGGAATCACTGGAAGTTTGAATGTGGTGAGGCTGTGAAGGCGTGATGAGGATTGTATCTTGTTTTGTGTGAGTTGAGGATGAGAGTCCTGGTGCGGAGAGATTCGGTCTGGTTACTCCCGCGCTAATTCCACACTAGGTTAGCTTTGATATATAATCGGAGGAGGGCCTGAATAGAGTGCAGAGGCAGTTAGGAGGTCCTCACGGTTCACCAATCAATAATAGAGAAAGTAGTAAATGAGGGGTGCTCCAGAAAAGTATTTGTGCTAGTCTAAGTGAAGTTCTCTAAGAGAGTGCTGCCGCAGGGTATATAAACCCGTAGCGGTGCACTAACCCTAATATGGAAGAGCCAAGCTTTCACGTGACAACTTCAGCCCCTGAATCACGAGAAAAGACAACCTCCTTCGATCTGTACAATACAATTGAATGAATGATATATCTCGTCTGCTTTCAGGGTCGCGGGTTCGACCCGATAACATTTGATGGGGTACATCGTTTAGTTCTTGCCAATGTCTTCAGTCGACTATTCAAAATGTCACGTGCGTCCACCATCCCTTCACTCATTTCGAAGAGGTATGCAAGGGACCACAAGTTCCTTTTAATTTGTTCGATTCTCAAAGAGGAATTCGATAGGATGTATTTCACCTCTGTTATCTTCCATTTCTATATGCTGCAGACCCAAGTTCTGCAAGCCGGTGAGGTTTGTAGCATCACGCCGCGATGATTCTACGATTCACAGTCCCTTTTGCTTCTTCCTTTCACCAAAAACGGATTCAATTCATGCTCGCAGTCGTTTTTGTGTCAACCATATTCTTCTTTCTCAACATCTATACCAACCCCAAATACCTCAACCTCGCTAAAAGACCCCGATACAAAATCCAAGCCACTTTCCCACCCGAATCTGCCACCGCTAGAACAACACGACTCGAAAGACGCGATGCTATCAAAGCAGCCATGAACCATACTTGGACGGGATACAAGCAGAATGCGTGGTTACACGATGAACTCCGTCCTCTTTCCGGGATACCGAAAACATCGTTCGGCGGCTGGGGAGCAACGTTAGTCGATGGATTGGATACGCTATATATCATGGGCATGATTGATGAATTTGAAGAAGCGTTGAATGGGTTGGAGACTATCGATTTCTCGACACCGAATGTGGTCCGTATTCCAGTGTTCGAAGTTACAATTCGGTATTTAGGAGGGCTACTTGGTGCGTGGGATATCAGCGGCCATCGGTATCCAATACTAGTCGAGAAAGCGACGCAATTGGGAGACCTACTTTATGGAGCGTTCAACACAGATAGTGGGATCCCAGTCCCGTATTATTTGTGGAATAACACGCATGCGGGGAAGATTCCAGGTCCACATCTAGGTGTGTCGCTGGCAGAGATCGGGTCCTTGACTCTTGAGTTCATCCGCCTGAGCCAGGTCACTAGAGATAAAAAGTACGGGAATGCAGTGCAAAAAATAACAGATGCGCTGGCGAAGACGCAAAATAGTACTGCGCTTCCGGGAATGTGGCCGAATATGGCAAATTATGACACAGATATTGGGGGCTTGTCATTCTCGAGCCGTGCATTCACTCTTGGTGCATCTGCTGGTTAGTTCTTCGTTCTGCAAGATCTGGACATATGAAGGAGAATGAAATCACTAACAGATTCTCATGGCAGACTCGGCTTATGAATACTTGCCCAAGACTCACCTCATTCTACCGCCTATGGCTGCACAGCAGTACCTCGACATGTATCGCGACGCTTTCGTCTGTTTTAGCAAGAACCTGTTCTTTAGGCCTTTGCTTCCTGACGAACCAGATATCCTGTTTCCCGGCGCTTTTAAGATGTGGAATATCGATACCCAACCACCACTCGACACCGAGATGTCTCACTTGGCTTGCTTTGTAGGCGGGATGGTAGCACTAGGGTCCAAGATCAATGATTCTCCTGACGAATTTGAAATGGCGCGGAAACTTACAGATGGCTGTGTCTGGGCATACAACAATTCGCCATCTGGAATTATGCCTGAGAGATTCCACTTGTTTAGTTGTCCTGAAACAGAGCAGTGCAAGAGGGCTGGCGAAGGTTCTGCCTTTGACGGTGTTCTTGATCCAAGTTATCAACTCCGCCCAGAGGCCATCGAATCTGTGTTCATTATGTATCGACTCACGGCTGGTACTTCCTGGCAGGAGAAGGGCTGGAAAATGTTTCAGGCTATCGAGACGCATGCGAGGACGAAGTTTGCGTATGCGAAATTGAAAAACGTGGTAGATTCGCAAATATCGCAAGAAGATGAAATGGAAAGCTTTTGGCTGGCAGAGACGCTCAAGTACTTCTTCCTGCTGTTCAGTGAACCAAATTTGGTTAGTCTGGATGATTTTGTATTTAACACAGAGGCCCATCCGCTGAAACAATGGGGCATGTAGTTACAGGAATGAAAGTGCATCGCCAGTCACGTGCGAAAGGAAAGCGATACTCGAGAACGCCGTGACTAAATCCCTATGAACTTGTGAATGGCATGGTGGCACAACGGCATCGTGCAGTATCCACCGCCAAGGAACAAGCAATACTAGATCAACTCAACAATTGAAACTCCCACTTTGGCTCCATCCGACCAGGAAAGCGCTACACTGTATCGTCGGCAATTGCTTGAAGCTGCATCTTGCTGTCTGCCACGATCATTGAATTCATCGACAGTCCCTCTCAGAGAAAGGTGACTTCCAGAACGCCTCTCATCGATGAGAACAGACAGTCAGTAGACAGGTCATGGCCATGAAAAGTAAGCTCGGCCGATACCACAATCCACTTGATCAGAGCAAGATGTTCGAGGTCTATTTGTCTGTTGATGCACTCTAGCTCGGCATAGTCCGTTGGCGTGTGGTACCTATCACCATTCAACCTGATGAACAACATGTTCGAGTATGGGAATGTCATTGCAAGACATCTGCGATACTTTTCTTCTGGCGATGAGCGCTTGCCCAGGAATAGGGCATCGAGAGCGAGGTTGAAATATCCTAGAGGCGAAGGAGAACTTGTGTGTTCGAGAAGAGTGTAAAGCCTCGGACATTCGGCTCTTGATTCTCATGAAACATGAAGCATGGTGGGAACGGGTGTGCAGGGCTTCAAGATAACAGCCGAGACGAAGTTTTCGCTATGCATCTTGTCCTCCCAATCGCAGATGATGAAATCGGCATTTCTTGGACGAATAGTTAGGTCATAGATGTAAAAGCGAAGCCCTGTAGGAAGCCGTAGTAAAGGTTTGAATGATGAGTTGGCTAAACCCGAATGGACATCCGGGCTGCACACTGGGAACATCTCATAAGTTGAACCGGAAGACATCTTCAAAGTAGGGCAACTTATTTTGGAAATTCAAAATAACCAACTTAGGTTTTGTCTTCGAGCACAGGGACAAGATGTCAAGAATAATAAGTTAGTGATAGGAGCTTTCCTAAGGGGAATCACTACCGCCTATTCATTTTAGAGACTGAGTGTAGGACGAAAACGCTAGCGTACGGTGTATCGTCAAAACATCGAGGAGCAGAGGAAGAGCAGAACTACAAGGCATAAAAATCTGCACCACTATCCCTGCTAAGCCAGATACTTCATGCTCTTAAAGGGATTGTGATATTCGAATTGTGGCAAAATGTGAAAAGAGGAAAATCGAGAAAGCCAATAAGTTGAAGGAAGTAGCGTCCGTTATCCGTAGTCACGTGTCAGGGATTTTATGTCAAGCCAAGCAGATCTCCATCAACCTTTCCCAACTTCTCTTCTTTAGAGCCTCCACTAACCACAACACAGCTCGAGGACGAGACCGATGACCGCATCGTGAGGCTATGACCACGGAGATGCCAATCCAGTGTCATCTGCGGCACAATATAGACTGCCTGCTGAAGGTAAGTGAAGGAAGCTCACGAGGTTCAAAAGCATCTCAAGCTCCCTCTCCCCACAATCCTGTTGCAGATATCACCTCAATATGCATTACAGTCTCCTCACAAGTGTAGCCGTCCTGGCTCTATCGCCTCTCATCTCTGCCGATTGCACGAATTTCACCAACGTCCGCTGGCTGAGCGACGACGCCTAGGCTTCTCGAACTCGTACGAGCAGGTTGTCGAAATCCTGGCCTGCCCTAAAGCAGATAACAAGACCTGCATGTTCATGAGAAAGACCTACGATCTGACCATTCCTCGCGAACTCAACATATCTGCCTCTGCTGCCGACGTTGACAATATCTTCTATCTTGCATCACAAGCGTACGGAGCATGGCCTGCGAACTACACCAGAGATCCATTCATAGCGCGGAACACGACAGCCAGCACGCTAAACAGTCGAGTGGTCTTCGAGACCTTGTTGGAAGTAGAACCTGGGAAGAATAAATCTCTGGAACCCATTCATACAATACAGCTTTGGAACTTTGGGTGGATGCTCAAACATCAGTTTGAACGGTGTCGGTGCGAGGACTGCTGCGCCGTACCTCACGAACGGCACGAACAACAATACTGTGGTTGCTGGCAATTGGGGTGCTGTTACTGGTAACATCACAGGGGAAAATGCCGCCGAAAGTTTGAGAGGCAATGGGATGCACGCTGTCTTGGTCGGACTCGCGGCAGCCCTGCTGGCATTCACGCTCTAGAATGCTGGTGCTAGAACTTAGATTTACAAGTACGTTGGTTATTTGCTGGAATACACGATACCACAAATATGATTTTCTGCAGCTTCTCCAGTGCATTTCGATCATCCTCGGGAGTTTTTATCTTCTTGCTTTGATTAGTGCAAATCCCATTTCTGTTGCGACAGGCGTAAATAGCATAACAGCCACCACTTGCCCAAAGGTCCATTGATTGTCAACGTAGGCATTGTTGGTAGCATCGGCAAGTGCCTTCTGAATACCCCTCAATCGCAGCACACCCCACAATTGAGGGATCGTCAAAGTTGGGACTAGTACCAATACAGTCGCGATTATATACCTCCTCCACTGCTTTTCTGAGACGAATGTTGTCGTTCTTTTCCTAATGGTTTCGGCATAGTCTGGAAGAAGTCTCTCTCCAATGAACCAAAGCAGAGAAGCGAGTCCATAGAGAGTGACCAGCAACGACCCTGCTGCACCGAATCCACTCAAGACTCTCTGCTCCGCGTTGCTGAGAGGTTGTACTCTAGTGAGGCATAGCGTCGTCAATGTATTCCACTCATCTGTCGTGATGATCGTTACTCCTCCACCTCCATTTCCTGTTCCGATCTGGCTTGGTCCAAAGTCCCCTATCATCTGGGAGATGAAGGTATAGAAGAATAACAACCAACAACCGCAAAACAAGAAGAGTCGATAATTGATTTTTTCGGAGTCGATATACGCTAAGACCACCATCGGGTACAGTAAAGGCAACATGCATAGCAGCGCAACTGCCCAAGTTATCTGGACAGTGAAGCCACCCAGCCCGTTAGCGCTGATGCCGAAGTCCTTGCGGACCAAAACGATCATGCAGGCGATCTGGATGCTTGCTGCGAAGAAGATGGCGCACTTGAAGAATTCTGCACATCCATCTTTCAATAGCTTTCCGTGTTTCGTCAATGACTTTCTTCTGAGTGGTTCGTGGAAGGCAAGGCTAAAGGCGAAGATGAATCCGAGGATCGATGCACAGAAGTATCCTACTACCATCTAGTATCGTTAGCTTTTCGTATCCTTGTATCTGGAAGGTGCAATGATTCTCACCCCGATTCCAGAGATGTCCGCATTCCCGTCACCCCATACCGCGTTACATATGTCGCTCTTACAAGCCTCGAGCAAGCTAACATTAAACGCTGTCGTCGCGTTCAATTCTTGAACATAGCTCGCGAAGTCCGTTCGAGAGACCAGCAACGAGCAGTTCGCAAATATCGTTGAGTTTGAATTGTTCATGCTCGGTGGAAATGGTGTGAAGACTTTGAAATCGAGTCTTGCTACTTTGTCAATTTAGATGGTTGCACTTTCTGCAAGCCACCATGCGGGGGACCTCTTTTAAAACCACTTCAGGCTACAAAACAAATTTGTGGCTTTTATTGCTTTCAGTGCCCAATAAACAGTCGTACCTTTGGGTCAGCTTGTTCGGTAACTACCACATACTGAGTCGCTTCTAGAGCCACGATGCGCCTATGCCAATGATATTCTCGCGACTGAGCCTCTATCAATGGTCAAGACTACCTCACATGCCGATTCTAAGACATGATATGATTTGCAAGACACACCACTAGAATGATAAGACCAAGCTCTCTTCCCTTCGAGGCTGATTGCGGGGCAGACGCAAGTTGTCACGATGAACACTCTGCTATTTCAGTTAGCCCTTCTCGGTTGCACTTGCCTTCTGTCTTGCGAGGGCCTGGCTGCCACTCTGTCACCAAATTATCGTGACCAAGGCCAGTTGTTGCTTCCCAGGCAAACTGCGTCAACCGGCTTGCTGCCAACCTTCACCATCTATACCACCGTCAGTGCTTTGGACCCTTTCCAAAGTCATGCAACGTCCACGCAGACTACATTCTCCTCTAGCACGATAACCAGATCCCCGGCCTCAGCCACGGTTGTAACCGTCACCGTGACTTTTACTTATGTCGGACCGTTCCTGCAGAACGGTGGTTGTTCGCTGGCAAGCCAGGAGATTGTATACTGCACCTCACTCAGCCCTGGTTTCATGACCATGCCCCATGCAAGCAAAACATCTTGCCTTTGCTCATCCCAAGGAGAACCTTTCGACGTAGCGGTGAATAGCTGTGCTCAGTACGCATCCACTGCGGATACCAGTCTCTACAGCGAACTTGTTTCCTGGGAAGGCTTTTGCAGCACAACATCATCAACGTCGCCGGCTCTTTCGAGAGCGACAACCACACCTATCGAAACCTTCTCCAGTCTAGGTAATCCATCTGGAACGGCAACGCAATCACCCAGTTCCTTACCAACTCCTACGCTAACATCAGGTTCTTCCCATGGTATTGCAGGTACAAAGGCTCTGATCTCATTTCCCACGCCTTCCTGAATCAGGTCCCTAACTCATGTAGCTTTGACTACACCACAACGCATTGGTATCATATCCGGCTGTGCGATATTTGGAATTGGTCTCGGAGGTCTGGCATCGTGAGCATTCTCTCCTCGTTTCACAAAGATACACTTTAACCCTAGCTTCAGATATGTGGCGTGCTTCAAGCGAAAACGTTCTCCCACCAATGGTCAAGCAGAGAAAGAGGAAACCTCAGATTCAGGCGTCCTTGCTCCAGCAGCGTCGCCCTTGATGCAGAAGTCACGGTTTTCTAGCCCGGAGATTTCGAACACGCAGAACCCCCTTCCGAAGCGGGCGACTTTTTAGCTCTAAGATGTGATTATTTGGAAGGAAATACTTGACTTGCTGTATCGAGTGACGAGCTCGGGAATGTGGGTGCACGTGACATCGCGAGGTAGGTAAATAAGGGGTCAAGGAGCGCAGCTTGACGCACCGTGGAGGGGGGTAAGCGAGGTTTGCAGTTGGATACGGAGATGGCGGAGGACGCGGTGAATGGTGGATGTTTCGCGCCCAAGTTAGTCGTGTTCACTGCACATGTTTATCCGCGAAATCACGAGAGATTTACATCTTTCGACACATGATTGAATTAATGGGAGATTTATCGGAATTTAAACACTCAAACAACATATACAAAGGCCTCCCCAATACAACTTTCTTATCCACTGATAACGGAAACCAGTCATATCCAAGAGACTTCCACCTACTCAGAGACAGGGCAGAAATCGTAGTTGCCATTGACGTTGTTACCCCACCACGAAGGAAAGGGAACAGCTGGCCCTCCAGCGCCGAAAACAGCAAAGGACAGGATGAACAGCGCCGTAAGACTGGCACCGTCCCAGGCGCCAGTGACAAGGTACGAGTAGTCCTTGAAGATACGGGGTCTGTAGTTTCGGAGGTAGAACTGGACGAAGAATCCAGAAATGAGCTGGGAGAAGATGACGCAAGTCTGGGACGCGTTGTATGGGATATAGCCAGCGTATTGGATAAATTGGGGGAAGTTGATCTCGTCGAGGCGGAAGCCCTTGATCTTTGGGACGAACTATTACGTTCCGTGTTAGTAGAGGGACAAGACGAAGTTTGGTACTAGCAATGTAGTAGTAGGTTCTGAGTAATGTGGTGGATAGGGGACTTACAATAACAACAATGCGGTGGATCGCGACGACACCAGCGCCGAAGAGAAGACCGTAAGGCACGAGTTGGTATCTGGCGCCGGCCTTGTAGAGGTACTTGGCCAGAGCCCAAGAAGTGGCGTTGGTGTTATAGGACTGAATGGTTGCACCGGACCAGGAAGAGTCGCCGTTGCTGTTAATGAGGAGTTCACGGTTGCCAGTCACAATAGAGATCATGACGGCGTAGTTGATGAAACCGCCCAAGATGGTACCGTAAACTTGAGTAAGGAACATGACACGGGGTGGGATCTTGACTGCGTGGATTGATCAGTGTCTTGGTCAATGGATGGTATGGGGACAAGATTAGAACACGTACGATATTCGCCCATCTTCAAGTCGTTGGAAAGGTTGACAGCGTTTGCAATGACGTTGTGCGACCAAGCAGCAAAGTACATGTTACCAACGGGGCGTTCAGGGATCATGAGACCCGCCAACATCTTCGACAAGTTGTTCGTAGCAATACCATTTCCGTAACGAGAGTAGAGAATGGTGCTCTGCAGTGATGTCAGCTAACTCGCTCTGGAGGCAAGTATTGGTTGTGTGAATACTCACGAAAGGTGCGATGAAGATTCCAAGCAGAAGGGCGACAATGTACGCCCAGACTGGAAGAGTAATGTTCTCCTTAATGACGACGACGAGACCAAGTACGAAGCTGAAGACAAGTACGGCAATATACCAAAGCCACGGTGTCTCCTTGTAGTGCTTGGCCATGTGGGCGTGATGTCGATCGCCGTAGACTCCTTTATTTGCGTTCTTGAATGTCCTGCTTATGTCTCCGCCCCAGAAGATGACGCAGTGGGTAATCAAGGCACCAATCTAGAAAATGGTCAGTCTGTAACGAGAGAAATGATTGTTGTGTACTGGGCTTAGGTACTTACAGCGGCATTTGCCATGAACATTGCATAGGCGAAAGACCCGCTAAGACTGGGGATACCATAAGTGGCCAAAGCGGCGTGGTCGAGTTTACCACCGACGAAGACTTTCGCGATGGGGTATTTTGAACCGTCCGACGATAGAAGTCGCGTCGACATGAATGGTAGCGATTTCGCACCCCAGGCATTAGTATAGTAGATGCCGAGCATTGCGGCGAAACAGACAAGATATCCCGCGGCCGAATTGGCTTGTAGCTTAAGGGGGAGAGCGGTGTTGAAGGAAGTGATCTGCAGGAGGTTAGTTCAGACCCTTTCGCCCAAATACCCGGACACTAGCTTACATATTGCCAGTCGAAAGATATATTGAAAAGCCCCAGTCCCTCATTGTTGATAGACCCGCCAAAGAGATTTGTGAGCACCGCCGCCGTGCTACCAGTAGCTCTCATCGAGGCCAGGCAGGGGATGGAGACGGAATTCAGCCATGGGAAAATGTAGGCAGGAAAGAATTCATAGGCGAACATAGTCCCGAAAGCGTACCAGAAGTATCGGAGAGGCTTGGAGTTCTTCAGGTCCTGCCAATGAAGCCCTTGGAGAGTCTTGACGGAGGGAAGAGTGCTCCAGTAGACTGCGTCGACGTGCCAGACAGCAATGGGACGCATGACACCGGCAAGACCGTAGCCAAAGAGCCCAATGGAGATGGTGCTCAAGATAACGGTGGCCGCACTCAAAGGCAGGTTGTAGAAGAGGTCTTGCGCTGCGAACACGGTAACACTAGCGGCGGCGTTGGAGGCGGACGTGGCAGTGATGGAGCATATTGCGTGCTCTTTCAGACCCCAAGGCCCGGGATTGAAGAACTTGATGACCTTGATGTATGCGGGAAGTTTGCCCTGACCGCCTTGCGCCCTCCATCGAGCCTCGAATTTATCACCACGGGGGAAACCGGCTGCCCATGCTTTGCCGAGAAAGTAGGCGATGAGGACGATGAAAGTGCCCTGAATGGTGACAAGAGTCGGTTTAAACTGTACGGAGGATCAGCCTATGTTGATGATTGGGTGGGCAATGGGCAAATAGGTATGCAAGCCATTGCAAGACATTGCAAGCCACACATGTCGATATGCGAACTCACCTGGTAGATCTGGAACATGACGGCCTGGAAACCTGAAAGTATGGTGGCCAAGAACAGACTTCGGAATGTTAATGCGGGGTCGTGGTCGTCCCGCAGCGGCAGCAGGTGTAGCGCCGCATCGGCACCTGTGACGATGATAACATCCTCACTGCCTTTGTTTGAGTCGTTCTCTTCGCCATCGTCCAGAGGGGGCGCAGCTTTGATCTCGAAATCCGAGACATGGGTACCGTCTTTGGAAATCTCTATGTCGGCGGTCGAGAGACGAACCTTCTCGTTGATGGCATCGTGGCTGGGAACCGAGACGCCGTGGCCCTCGATTCCAGGTGCTCCGACGACGATCGTGTCGGCGATAGGGGCTGGCATGTTGCGCAGAAGCAATTGCAATCGTCTGAGGGGCAGAGGAACGATGCAAGGGCAAAATCAGCGTCTCCTTCGGCCTCAAAGGAGATAGATATATAAAGCGATGGTTAGCTAACGTCGCACGCCTTTCCCGGCCATCTTTGCGCAAGGTGCAGTGCAGGCCTCGGCACTGGCAGATCGTTCGTTATATTAGGAAGGTGTTGAATCGAGGCCAGGACTCTGGGCTCAAGTCTGGAACCAACGGTAAATCTCCGCAAGTGTATCACCTTCTTCATCCGGTCTTCTTCCGTGCATTTTGCCAGAAAATGGGAAGATAACACCTGCCCCCAGGGCCCCAAATAACACCTGCCAAAAGATAATCCGGTTTGTTGCTGATTATACGTTCTGGCCCTCTGGATACGACCTGATGCGTGTGCTCGAGTGCCTTCGTGGTATTTGGAGTTTCCGATCTCGTGGACGTATGGGATACTCTCTCTCGGGTGCTGCGAGTTTAGGAAAGTCCTTATCAACCGGCAAATGCAATTCGACGCCGGAGGTCGAGTCGAAGCCCAAGTCCTCTAACCGAACACAGCAAGCGGCCACAGCGGGGCAGCGTTATATTAACGGGAAATCAGACGATACATCCAAGCTGGGGACACAATGCAGCCAACAACTGCGATGAATAAAGACCCCGCCATGGAATTGAGCACTGCGACCACAATACTCAAGCATGATAGAGAAGCTATTAATATATATAAAAAGGGTTCATTGTCAACTGATGCATGGTATAAAAAGCATCGTAATGATCAAGTGACCGTGAAGTTCGGGCATTTGATAAGCCGTAGCCACAGGGTGGAGCCGCTAAATTAACAGCGCGGACATACTGCATTCCAGGGCCTTGGAGCTGGTATAGTAATCCATGATGGCGCGACGCAAAGAATAAAAGCAGGGGTGTTTAATGGCAAAAGTCAAGAGCAAGCCCCAAAGCTCAAAGGAAAGGATTAGAATAATTCGAAGAACCGCATAGAAGCTGCCTGAACGGGGCATGGACCTCGGGGTCTCGATCTCCCCAGACACCTTTTCCTTATCAGCGCGTCTACTGTGTGCCGAAGTGATAAGAAATTTCCCGCCAAGCAAAAGGCGCTAGAATCTTAGGCTAAAAGCCGAAAAGCTCGTCGCCACCAGATAAACTTCTGGACTTCCGTCGCCTAGATCTTGGTTGAACACGACCACAAGAAATCAAAGTTTTTGTGACTGCAAACATCGTAAATGAAAAAATCGCCACCGGCATGTCCGAGGAATTGAACTGTCATCGTTTTGTTCTCTTCCCGCCCTCCGAGGGACAAGCACCTGACAACTGCGAACTCGTCGTCGACGATGTGTTCTCGACCACGTGACACCACGCAAGAGTGATCAAAATGTTGATCTTCTCAGCAGTCATGTTAATTGAAGACCTGACAGGCGGTGAGCTTACTATTTTAATGAGATGGAAAGATGTCAATTAGGTTGCATGTCGATGGTAGTTTTACCAAGTCTTCAAGTGATGTCAGACCCATTTCATGATCCTCACGTGCAAAGCAGGATCTGGAAAAGGGGACATTGCTTGCTTGCTTTGCTTGTTGGAGAGGTCTCGTTCTGAAAATTTCTAAAAACGTTGGAGTCAGCGCTCTTATATCAATAAGTCTGTGCCAAGACCGCGGGTAAGCCACTCATTTTGCGGGCGAACAACATCCCGAGTGCCTTTTACAAGCAAAAATATCTTACGGTCGGTCGAACTTTTGAACACGGCGAGTCTGCTTATGTTGCTGCCTGGGGATCCTCCGACAAGGATCGGTAAGCTTAATTGGGGTTAAGCTTACAATTCCAATCACTCAACCTACCATAAAAATTCTTTCATCGAGTCTTCCAACAAAAGAGATTGCAGAGATGGGAGAAAGGATATCTCGGGGCAATGGGTTACTCCCATACTGGTTTTGATCGCGGCGCGGCTTCATGTTAATTTGGAGCTTGAAAAACGCGGGAGATGCACTATGGTTCAGCTCTCAGGGGCAGCGAGGAGGGGGAAAGAGCCCGAAAGGATTCGATTCCTACTCCTCAGAACCTTTCAGCCTCTAGTCTTGTTCATTGACTGCCGCATAAACCCTCGCCACCCCATTTCTGGCGCCTGGGCCTGTCTATAATCGTCAGGTCTAACAGGAATTTAACGTCTTCCCCTAATTCTTTGGCCTTCTGGTGTTTGGGATTTTTCATAACATTGCTTGTACTTCGCGTCGTTTCTATATAGTCGTTAGGCTGCGCACGGGGAGCCATGGGGCGGGTTGTTGAGATTTCCCCCCACCCGTGGTTTCTCCATGGTTTGAAGATATAATCCTCCTCCACCCACGGGTCCACCATGAGTTTCTATGGGGCCTTATGGGTGCCAAGACGTGCATAAAACCACAAATATGCATAAAATATGTACAAATCATTAAATTATATAAGTGTTATGTATTTTACGTATTATTTGTGCATTTTATGCATCTTTGGGGGCTCATGAGCTTTGTGGGAGGACTCTCAAGTCAAAAACTCCCCCCATTTTGACCACATAGGGCAGGGGCAAAACGGGATTTTCTCCCCCGTGGATTTTTTTCGCGAGCAGCCTAATAGTCGTTGCATGCTATAATCTTATCTACTCGCATCTTGATCGCAGAGACAAGTAGCATATTGGATTCCCGGGGGAAGTATCCAGTGTGCTGCTGATCATTTCTGGTTGGCGGAAGCGAAGCATTAGCAGAACCAACACTTTTCCCCGCAATTTCGGCAAACCCATACCTACTACAGTAAGCCTAATACATGTGCCCTCCACTTACAGCTCATGTGATTTACTATCTGGTAGCATGGTAGGGACTCTACAGAGTGAGTATAGAAGATCCTGAAGGCCAGTGGACCAGACGACTTACATTGATTATCTACGCCACAGGGATCTTACCCTTGTGTGTACTGTACATGCCAGCCACAGGAACAAGCTCATGCAAAATCTTCACAGTCAAGAAGTCGTTCAAAGTATCGATACACCTGGTCTGCACCGCGTGTTGCAAATTTCCTCTTTCTGCAGTTCGGAATCTTTCATGAGTTATCTATCTGAGCTTTTCATTGGCTACAGCTCCATGCATTGAGTCTCGGCAAAGGACAACGACCAAATACTCCCACTCCCCATAAACCGACACTATCTCCACAAAACTCATCAAAAGTTTCACCGGTGAAGTCTGGGCCGACTTCTCCTACCGCGATACTAACGTCTCAATCGGAAACATCACCTGTCTAACCGGTGGCCTTGCCTTTTTGCATTCCCACTCCCAGGTCATGTTATCAAAGCGCTCGCTGGAGCAGGGTGGGTTTCTGAAGAAGAAAGGGGCCGGAGAGGATAAGGTTGGGGATCTGGTTTGGACGCCGCCTGCAGTGGCACATTGACATGGGCCGGATGAGAGGAGCTTTTTGACGTATAGGGTTGTTGCGTATTGGAAGGCGGTTTGAGAAGAGGAAATTTCCGAAGAGGATTTTGCGATAGAGAGAGAGGGTGAGGGGGTTGAAAGAGAGAGCGCGGATGCTAGTCGGGGGGCAGAGGCTGAGAAGATGTGTATTGCATTATGACTCCTCCAGAATGATGATGAGTGGCCCATCGAGAATCACATGCCACCCACAGTACTTTTCCTGTCGCCGAAACTTTTAAACATATCATTTTAAGGTCCGCCCTATCTCTCCCCTACGGCACGCTCGGGATTGCCGTGCCTATCTTTCGTCATTTTGCTCCGCTCCTTGTGACTTCAGTTCCGCTCCGCCCTATTGCCAGGTCCACCATGAGAACCTCCGAGATGTTTACCACCTTGACCGAGTATGCATGACTGAAATGACGACGATGAGGATCATTGAGATGTGCATATTGACTTTGATACGAGGAGTGACCTGACGAATGGTGGAGACGAAAGTTGAGATGTTGAAGTCGATGCAAGAGAGGATGAGGGAGGGATAGACCTGGAATATGCGCACATACACGTGAAGAAGGCAGGAACTTGCGACATGAGGAGAGCAGGACCGAACCAATCCCACATCCAGAATAACATTCAGTCCAATAAGCGAACAGAAAGAATGTCACGAGTGCCAGCAAGCAGTACACCGCTGAAGAAGAACTTTCAAAATCTAGCAAGATCACGATCAGATTGCTGGCATATCTCCGAATCTTCTTTCATCTCCACTGAAAAAAGCAGGCGCTCTCATCCTTGGCCAGATAACAAGATTGATAATGTCCACGATTGACTCAGACGATAGGATCTCGAGTGTTCTGACATTGTGATTAAAAGGCCATGGTCACACGGATCGTGCCTTGGGTCGGGAACAGTCTCGCTTCAAGTGGTTGGGAGGATGCCACAGAGGAACTTGCCCACTTGCCCCACGCGCGAATACTGCTCTTGCTTTGGGACATGATTGAGTCTTTTGCCGGGAGACCGGATGCCGGTTCCGATGGTCAACCTTGAGGGCTTAAGGAAGGGGATGTATTCCTCAAGCTCACATACTAGTATTGTCGGACCTTGAATTGTTGCGTGGATAGTGCACCAGAACTGGGTCATTCGACCTGAATTGTGAATGCTTGCCACTGAGCAGAGCTCTGGTTCCGTGAGCAAGGTTGTGGCCTTCGGCCTTTGGGCTTTATCTGCGATGTCATGGAGACGCCAACGGAGGTCCTCGCGAGTGTCCTCATCAAGAAACTGGATGAGGCTTCCAATGCCAAACAGCTCATCAGTTGATAAGCTGTGACATCCGTTGCATTTTGGCTGACAGCGACCGTTTCGAAGATCTCGGTCGTCCTTCGCAAGGCTATCAAGGCTCCGAATCCATGGGTATGATCTGTAAATCGAAGACTTTCATCGTAAATCTGCGCATGCGAGGTGTCTGAATGGCCCCAAATTTTGGGTCCGTCAAATTTGGTCTTCTTTCTAATATGGCAAGCCCCCTTTTGATCGGTGAAGACTGCGTTCGTATAAGTTTTAGGGCGCTGTCACATGGCTGATGCCTTACCTGTGCTTTGAAGACCAGGTCTGTCGACAACCTCAATCCGAAGTGGGAACACGTTCAACAAGTCCTTCCATCCCAGCCATCTGAGGCCCGACGAATGTAGATATAACTGATCATGAATTTGTTGAGCAAGTGGACCATCCAAGAGACTGCCAATGTCGATGGAGAATATGTTTTCAGGAAACGAGTTGCACAGCGTCGATTTGCTGCGGCGGCCTAGACTTCTCAGATATTCACAGCGGTTGCGACCACCTCGAGGCCGCACATATTGAAACCTTGATCGTCGTCATCCATCAGCATGAAGCCAATGGACGAGGTCGCTCAGAGAAAAAGTGACATGAGGATTAGTGAAGACCCAAAATAGTTACAAATGCGGGGAAAGCCGTGATTGGGGTCCGCGATGATGGTATCAAAATGTGAGAGGAATTTTGAAGATACCGGAGCCTTCTCCGACAAAGTAATGGACATAAATACACGACATTATTGTATGGCTGGAGCTGATGACCATCGGGTTGTAGCATGATAGAACGGGAAACGCATTCGCCCACCAGGCACGGCGCGCTGAAAGGGTTTCAGCATTGACCCAGGTCAACCGGATGATCAGATAAGATCACAAGAGGGGCGGGAATCTGCAAAAGACTACCCACGATTGCATCCACCCGACCCCGAAGTGTATTTTGTATGTTCGCAGACGTCAAGATTGTCAAGCATCAAGATTGGCCACGCAGAGGAAGAAGGTGCAGGTCATGGCTATCACCTGCCATCGATTATTGCGAAATGGATGTTATGCTGATGTTCTACTGCTGCCTTCGAACGTCTGCGTTTTGCAGGTACAGTAGATATGGTAGCCGGCTCAGGAGATGCCATCGGTAGTCCTAGTTTCGCTGCTGAAACTTCCGTCAACTGGAACTCAAGGACAAATTGATTGTGGGAGATGGACTGGACTTCATGGAAGCCAAAGTACAGATTACTGGACCTTTGACGCTTCTGCCAGTAATGGAAACAAAACCTTCTCTCTTATGCGTTGGTGGAAGGATTTAGATGCAAGGCGTGTTGCTTGCACGATAGCTATGTTCTAGATAGTGGTCGTAGATTGTACGCTCGCAGGTTCGAAAATGAAGAATGGAGAGAATCGTATGTAAAATCATCAAGTAAACGGTGAGTGAGCTTAGCCTCCGGATGGGTGATGATGTTGGAAGAAGAGTTGTGCGACGCGAAACGCGACAAGCCCACCACTGTGGGCTAAACCAAGAAAGCTTGGCGC
The DNA here is from genome assembly GCA_014904845.1 of Acephala macrosclerotiorum. Taxonomy (NCBI): domain Eukaryota; kingdom Fungi; phylum Ascomycota; class Leotiomycetes; order Helotiales; family Mollisiaceae; genus Acephala; species Acephala macrosclerotiorum. The sequence goes on from MU119233.1 coordinate 195,344, forward strand.
CATGTCACGCACGGCCAGCTCAACCTCCTCTCATCGTTCAAAGATCTTGATCACTCCTCCTGGTCTCGAAATTTCCTCATTTCATGCCTCTATCATGTTATCTTCCGACTGGAATGAGCCTCGATATAGGTAAAGAAGAAGGGCACGGACAAGCGTCGCAAGCCTCATTGGTCGTTTGAGTCACTTCCACCTACAGAACATGTCTTGTCATTCAACCATACGACCAGCTGGCAAGTAGGAACGGAATAAGCATCACATCTTCGAATGTAAGATTACCAGAAAGAGCTTTCCTTTGAACCCATATATGCGATCCCTGGAGTAAGGTTAAGGATGTAATTTCTCAGAGGCTGAGGGAGATGTACAAATTGACTCTAGAATATTTAATTTATTTATGATAAGTAAATGCAGTCAGTGATCGCTCCAGAATTTTACTGGACTCAGCATGAGCCTTGAATGGCCGGGATACAATGAACGAAATGATTGTACGAGGGGCATAAGGACCAACCTCGGCACGACCTCTCTCTCTTCAGGCTTCAGTCACTAACTTTCAGCGCGGAACGAGAAGATTTGGCGAGAGCTCAGCAGTCCTGTCCTGTAATCGCTAAAGGTTCAGCGTTCTGTAACCGCTGCCCCAACCCGCACATCACATAAGCAACCTCACCACGCCTTGTCAACTGTGCCGCAGCCGTATTGGTACATGTATGCTTCTAAAGCTGCAATGGCAACGCAGGCCTCGTGCTCTCTTCCGTTGAGGCTGAAGCTCGACGCCTCTATGTCTTGGAGTTGACATGATCATATCTTGCTGCATGAGTTTTCGCTTTAGAGCGAAAGTTGATTGACTAGGATTAGAACAACAACAAAGAAGACTAATACAGATCATGCCAAAGTGACTGGAAGTTGAGAGAAGAAGTATGCTAGTGTTGATCGTTGGCCTTGGCGGACTTTGGAACGACGAACCCTCGGCTCCGCCATCTATACATCTACCAAGGTCCAACCCTTGCTGGACCAACACGAGATTCTACGAAGAGGCTAGGAAGAATCTTGGATGCAGCGATAGAGTCCAAACATTCATCCTGACTTTACAACGACCGAAGAGCTTGCGCAAGACTGGCGACTACTCCAGAAAGCAGGCTGTGCGTACGGCTAATGTGGCTTTGGGAGTGGAGGGTACACGCAGACATGTAGACGGAGAAGTTGATGAGCAAACTTGGGTTTGGTAGGCTCCTCTAGGCAAATTCTTTTGCTGGGAAAGTAATAGACCTAACGTTTTATAGTGTGAGTCTGGGACAATGGGAGATGCTTATGTGTTGGGCCCTAGAATACGGCTGATTTCTCTGGACTGTCCGTTATTGGCGATGGGATAGCAATGGCCTGTACTTTAGCATGCCTTCCTTTCGTATGCACACGATTGGTTTGCGGAGTCCTGCACTTTAGCATGCCTTCCTTTCGTATGCACACGATTGGTTTGCGGAGTCCTGCTTCTTATCTCATGCAATTCACCTTCCCCACCAGGGTTCATGAGCATGATGAGCTGTCAACCTTAGCGTGCATGAATTACCACTAAAAATTGAGCATTAGACTTGTTATGATCGCCGAGGCTCGACAGTACAATATCCAAGATCAACGTGTTGAAAGAAATTATGTACGACAAATATTTCGATCGCTGGATTGTTTGTGGAGAGGTACTTTAGTTACGACTCACGTGGGCCGCGCCGAGTCGCAACGGACCGCAGTTGGCAGCCACGTGATGGACTCCTTGGGGGTCAAAAAGGGGTTTTGGAGTCCAAGAGCAGTCCCAGAGGCTTGAGGGCCCACAGCACAACAGATCACTCAGGATATTTCAGCACGAGCGCTACTATATAACACACTCATTGTCTTAGCTAGGAGCCTCGTGCTCAACTCAAGATAACAATTTACGAAGTGTACTCATTGTTTGGTGATAACTCATAGGATGCTCGACAGTCATATATTAATCCTTACCCACCTATACTCAAGTGTGCTATATCAGGCATACACTGTCAAAATGGTGGTCTGGGATGCCTAAATCACGTGAATTGGTGTGGAACACTTGGTGTTTTAGGAGTCTATGATTAAAAGGTGTCCTCTAGATCTCTGGTAGAATCAAGGACTTTCTGCACTCTTTTGCCCCCCCAGAAGTGATCATTTTGACATACACTCTCGTAGAAGTGTAAAAAGCAAAAAGGGGGCGGGGTAAAGATATCGCTTAGCCCTGGGCCTCGTCCCGAAAAGCTCTAGCGCGACGCGCCCCAGGTCAATTGAAACGCGATATGCAATATTGAGACTAGTGGGGTAGGATCCTTTGAACTCGAACGTTGAGCTTTTCTCTTTGATATTTGCCTCGATAATACAGATGTTTGCTGCACAGCATCACTTCCACCTACTTCGCATCGACGCCTGTTCCCGTCAACATGCCTCCGACCGAGTCCTTGATGACTGGTTATCAGGGTACTGGTCGACTGCCAGCACCTCGAGGATTTACTGCGCGACGAGGCGGTCGTAGTAGCAAATCTCGAGTCTCTCGACCACCAAAGACCAAACCCACTCCCCCGCCTTCACATCCATCGGACTCGGATTCGGATACAGAATGCGATATGCATCCTACACAATTTGGAATTAAGATTCAGCAGAAAGTCCCACCGGTTACCGAACGGAGTATATACCGTGGCACCTCCAAAGCACTCGAGCAGCAGCAGCAACAAGTTTCCACGGAACGGCGAACGAACGTGACCTTCTCTGTAGCAGACAAGGACACGGAGCAGCAGGAAAAGCAGAAACAGATCCTCGTAGAGCGACAGACAAATACAATAATATACCAAGAAGACAAGGACATTGAGCGGCATCCGAAAGAAGTTCTTGCAAGGAAAAGTTCTGCTACAAACAATCAGCATAAACAGACTCTTGCAGAGCGGCAGACAAATTTTACAGTCTCCGCACCAGAGAAGGACACTGGGCTGCAAAAGCAGGGCCTTGCAGAACAGCGGGTGAGTACTGCAGTCTCCCCAGCAGGCAAGGACATCGAACGGCAACAGAAGCAGAAGCCTGCTCCTATACAAATCACAATTCCTCCCCAAGACGAAAGCGCTCAACAATTACAAACTCAGCTAGTTTCCGCCCAAGCTATGGATTCTGAGCGGAAGATCATGGCACGAAGCATCATTGCAGGATTCCCGCGGCGAGCCCTCGAAACCCTACTACTAGATGCTGCGCTAGGAAACACAAATGTCATGAAGGAGGTCATTGAGTGGAACTCAAAGCATCCTGTCCAGGAGGAAGAGACACCACGCCGTCTGTCAAAGTCCCCTCTTCTCTCGAACAATCTGACGGACGACAACGATACCATACTCGTCGAGCCGCACGCGATCGTGATTGACGACGACGAGGATTTCTCCTATACTTTCCAAGCATACAATGGACTTCGACCGACCGCTACACAAATAAAGGCACCGGGCGGGCCGAAGGCGCGGCGTTTCGAAGTGAGGCCAACGAAGCCAGTGATACCAGTGACACCAATGACGCCAAATCCAATAGTTCTTGCAACCAAAGATTCGAATACAGCCCAAAAAATTGCATCTTCCTTGCAAGCAGCTAAACGCCGCAGAGAGCGAGGTGAAGAGTAAGTCGAGCCCGCTTCCCTAATTATGATTTTTCAATATCCCAGTCTGCCTGGAACATTGGTTGTGGCAAATCGTGCCTACTCCGCTCTTAAATTATCGCCGTAGCTAACAGCTCATCCTGTAGATACGTGGCACCTGTCGTTCCTGACAGATTGAAGCGACGAAAGACCGGAGACAGAGACGATTTATCTTCCCCCGACCCCCCAATAAATCCCGAGCCTCGAGTCAGACTCACGCAGCCATTGTCCGAGTTGACGAAGGACATGGACCACACCCCACTCATCGACATCGAAGCCTACGTCAATCGTCCCGCTGCCGAACGTCAGCTTGAAGCTGAGAACAATAAAGTACCAGGCAAGGTCAAACGTCCGATGAATTCCTTCATGCTTTACCGGAAAGCCTATCAACTTCGCGCGAAAGAATACGGACTTATGACGAATCATCAGGTCGTGTCGCAGCTTTGTGGAGATAGTTGGCCTTTGGAACCCGAGGAAATCAGGGAACAATTCGCAGAATGGGCTAGGGTCGAACGAGATCGCCATGAGGAAGCACATCCGGGATACAAATTTACACCAGCGAGGCCAGGAGAATCTGCTTCGATACTTGACGAGTTGATGGATTAGGCTCGGGCGAAGATGTTGTCGTATTCTGAACGATGATTGTCCAACAAATCAGGGGTCTTTGAGTTGCGGCGTAGCGGAGAGGTCAGTGGAGTTGGCGCGATACCGGCCTCTTCCCATTTTCTTTGTTCTTGCCGGGAGAAAATTGAGGGCAGCTTTGAAAGTAGGAGTATCAATACCCGGTGAAATTTGGGATATTGGCGTTTGGCTGGGTTGATCTGACTAAAGTTGGACATTAGGTCAATCTACAGGTAAATCTTCGACATTGGCGTTAGATTTCATTGGCGCTTCGGCGACTGGAAGTAAAAGGCGACTTTTTCGGTCGTCATTATACTCAATGGAATATTTCACACAGCAGCTCCTTAAGCATTGATATAGGTCGCGGGGTTAAACAGCGGGGTCTCAGCGGGACTAGCGAGTCATGCAGCATTTCCCCTCTTGCCTGCATCAATTACTTCCTCACACCTTACCAGAACGTTCGACTCGACTCAACCAACCATGACCTCTCCACGATTTCGAGAGCAAGACCTAGAGGGCAAAGTAGCCGTCATCACCGGCGCCTCCCGAGGCATCGGCCGAGCTATCTCTTTCAACCTCGCATCAAGAGGATGCTCAATCCTAGGAACATGCTCCAGCCCCGATAACATCCACCTAATCGAATCCGTGAACACCGACATCCAACCCCTCTACCCGGACGCAAATGTTATCCACAAACCCAATATCAAAGGCATTAGCGCCAACATCCTCTCACCCAGCTGCGCACAAACCATTGCCAATGCCCTGGCCCACAATTTCTCTGGTCACATTGATATCTTTGTCAACAATGCGGCTGATTCTGGTATTGGTCAGATTGGAGAGATGACTGTTGAGGAGATTCAGAATAGTTTGATTAGTAATGTTCAGACGCCGGTGTTGATTGTCGATGAGTTGGTTAAGAGGAAGATGTTTCGGCCTGAGAGTAGGATCATCTACATCTCGTCTGTGAGGTCGAGGCAGCCCTGGTCTATGCAGTTGATGTACGCGGCTGGGAAGTCTGCTGGAGAGTCTTTGTGTAGGACTTGGTCGCAGGCTTTTGGGGGACGTGAGGGGAAGGTGAGTGGCGATCTCCCCCCTCCCCTCCACTTCGACCACAGCAAAGCATATCTCTTTAGATCAGTCATGTATTTTTCAACGCAACAGACTACTGATATGACGATAGTTCGCTTTCATGGATGGAACAACAGCCAATGCCGTCACTGTGGGCTTGACTGAGACCGAGTCTGTCATGCAATGTCCTCCCGACGCACTGGAAGGTTTCAAGCAAGAGTTCATCCCTCTGCAATCTATTGCACGCATGGGACAACCTGACGATGTTGCGGACGTCGTTGGCCTCCTATGCAGTCGCGATGCAAGATGGGTCACAGGAAGCGTTATCAGCGCCAGTGGAGGTGGAATCAAGATTAGCTGATATTCCCTTCTTCGTTGATTTTGAACTTTCAGTCGCGGTCTTTGCAAGTCAGAATAGATTGCATTGGCTTTATTAGCTCTGTCTTATATCCACCATACTCCATTCCTCGGTCCATTAATACTCCACTAACTCATGTATAACATTCGTTTTCCCTTCCTCTGCTAACTGCTGCCGAGAACAATGCAGGTTCACAATTCGACGAGCCGAGTCGATTTTGGCATTTATCACTGGTAGCCTGGTATTTGCAGGAATATCTTCACTCCTCTGTGGGTCCTCACAATCCATTTCTTCCAAATACATGAGGCGCTCGGCAATGTTCGCCGGCATCTCTCTGTACCAGATTCCTTCCTGCCTGGGTCCTTGTCGCAGTATCTGGAGAGCCTGACGTCGAATTGAGGGATGCCGACAACGCGATGCGACGAAGTAAAGTTGCGGCAAGATCCCCATATCGAATGCGGGAAGTGACGAAAAGTTCGGCTCTGGAATTTGCGTCGTCAAGAGGCGAGATGACAATGCGAGGATCTGCGAAAACTCTTCTTCGAATCTATCGAAGATCGTTTCTTGGCTGGATGGTCCGGAGACAGCTAGAATGGACGCTGTAATGTGTTGGGCCTCGATGAGCAGTGCGGCATTCCAGTCTCTGGTTGACAGTCGTGGCCCTGCCTCGAACATGAAAGACTTGAATGACCTTGACCACTCAGCAAGAGGGTCGGTGCCGAGCTGGGATGCAGCACCGGAAGGTACGTCACGTTCTTCCAGACTATGGAACTGAGACGACAGTGTTTTGTGATACAGACACATGCAGCTGTTCAAACAATCCCTTGCTTCCTCAACAGACTTGAATACGCAAGGGATCGAGGGCAACTCCGGAGTGAACGTTGACGCGACGAACTTCCACTCAGCGGGTTGCGTGTCGACGAACAAAATGGTTTGCAACATCAATCTTCCAAAGATTCCTTCAAGCTGAACATCCAGCTTGGAAGAACGTCCGATAGAACGAGGAGACCTTGGCTTAGAATGCCAATCATAGAAGACATACAACCCACTCGACATCTGGTTCAATGCAGACTCGTGATTGTTCTGGAACATCTCAATGCAGATGAAGATGGCACAACTTATGAGAACAACCTCGGGAGATGTTTCATTGTTGCCCTGCAACTTTCCTTTCAGTTCGGAGATTGCTCTGCTATATTGCTAAATGGCAAGAGGCACAGGAACTGTTGCCACAGTCTTAGGACTCGACTTCAACATACCCTGCGACAAAAAGCCAAAGCCACAATCGCATGTCGAATTAGATCCTTCTGCTGCGCAACCTGAAGGACATCATACGTCCAGAAGCTCGAGTCAAAGAAGCCTCCAAGGCTGATAGCAACCTTGGTGCGGAAGAAGTCGAATGCTCGAGCCTCATCGTTCGTGTGGCTTGGGTTTGGAGATGGTTGGCGGAGTACTAGGCCGTTCGGCTGCCAGAGGACAATTTTGAGGGGGTCCGGATCGGGACTAGCTGAATAATCACACTGTTGGGAACTCTTTTGGCATGGAGTACATCGTGGGTGCTGGTCGTCGCATCGAGTATGCCGGGATTTGCAGGTGCTGCAGTCTCCTCTGCCTTTTTAGGCCGATTTGTGGGTGGCTTTGGTTGTACTTAACATCTTTCGGTTCTATGCCGGTCAGGGAGTACAAGTCGAAGCCCTCAGTCTGGGGAATTTATCTTGGGTATTCTTTCGGAGAAAATACAAGCGTACTTACAACTCAATCCCACCATTCGACATGCTTATGGAATATGACCATCTTTCTTCGCCGATGCTCCTGGGAACTTTTCAACTCATATCAAGATCGACTTAGTCAATGTCAGGCTGTACGAATGGACCAATAATCACGCTTCGTCGACACATGACTACATGCAGCATCGTGCCGACCCTTAAGCCCGAGCAAAAGGAACGTTTTTCTAATCAACGAGGGATGATTCTGGGCTGTGAATTCTTGATCCAGCGCCGTTGTACTCCAAACGAGCCCTCCCTGCATGCATGCTGCAAGAGCATAGGCCGATGTCATCCATAGGATGGTTTTAGGTTTCGATTACTGATCTCTCGTCAATTACTTGCATTTAAGGCCAGTCCCAAAGCAGATCATTTTCGTACAAGCTGATTTCTCGTTAATCACTTTGCATTTAAAGCCAATCCTAAAGCGAATCATTTTCGTACAAGCTGATCTTCGCTTGAATGATAAGGCTCCCAATATCTCAATACACTTCAAAGCGAAGCAATTTCGTACAGATGAAGGTATGTCCTTGGTCTGAGTCGCATTGAGGCTGCATAAACGGGCTCAAGAAGGACTGAGTCTAATTGCAAGCTTGACGGCGCGGGGAAATCTATTTGATTACTGGACCGGAAACTTTACAATTGGGCAGTTCGTGCAAGAATACTTACCTTGGACTCACTCCACCGTCCAAGTAAGATAAGATCTACATTCGAGGCTCAATCTCCGAAGGGGTATCAAGAAGAGAATGAAAATGCGTCTCAGTACATAAAGTGATCGCAGAAGCCTTTCCCAATAATATCTCTCTCAAACCAAGTCACACTTCTCTCATTCTCACTCAGAATTCATTAATCACGCGTCTTTCAAATTTTCTCCTTGCCTGCTCAGGATTCGCAATCCGCTTTGTCGCATTGTCATTTGTACATTCTCTATCCTAAGTGCTGCCTCCCAAACCCACAGGCAAATATCACGTCGGCCTCAGCATCACCGAACTGGTTGATTCGAGTCGGACTCAGCCATTCATCCAGGACACGGAGCCCATCAAGTCCATGATCTCTATGTTCTATCCAGTCCCTCATAAGCATCATTTGACACCAACACCATACATGCCCCTGGAAACCGCTCTCATCGAGGACAATTATCTCAGCGAAATATATGGCCTAGCATCACCAAACGGCACATTCGAAAAGGCCGCTCTTCAGCTGGTCGACGGTGAACACCTTGGGAGCGAAGACTCATGTGGGGAAGAAGAAGAATACCCTCTTGTCCTCTTCATGCCCGGCGAAGGTACCACCTGCCTCTTCTACAACCAACGCAGCAAGCATCGCCAGCAAAGGGTACACCGTCATCACCATCGACGCGCCCTACGATGTCGATGTCGTACAATACACCGACGGTTCTTTCGCCTTCACCAACTTCACAGTATGGAATATCCAGACCAAGATGCTGCCCTCGCGACGGCCCAATTGGCCGTCGAGACTCGCATGGGCGATGTCAGTTTCGTCCTCAACTCCCTCTCCAACACCACTCTCGCCAACTCACTCATCCCAAACTTGCCATCATCGAATCTAAACACCACACACACCGCCATGTTCGGTCACTCACTAGGTGGTACCACCGCATACTCTATCCTCGAAACCGACGATCGCGTCCTCGGTGGCCTAGGCATGGATGGTTCGCTAGTCAGTCCAGGTGTCTTCGGCTCTCCAAACGGAACTTCGAAACCATTCATGTTGATGGGCCACGCAGGCCACAATCTCACCTCCGATGACCCATTCCCAGTATCCTCTTGGGCGACTGTTTGGTCTGAGTTGACGGGGTGGAAGAGAGATGTCATGATTGCTGATATTGGTCATTACGATTTCAGCGACTACCCGATTGTTTTTGAGAAATTGGGGATCACGCCGACGAATCAGACGGTATTGAATGATTTGCTGTTGGGCAGTATGGAGGGCGAGAGGGCTTTGGAGATTGTTACGAGTTATGTTGGTGCGTTTTTGGATTTTGTATTGAAGGGGAAGAGTTCGAAGTTGTTGGATGGGCTTGTGAGGGAGTTTCCTGAGGTCACTTTCAACTATTAGGCCGGTTTTTAGAGGTTGGTAAAACATGTTATGAACTGGCGGATTGAAGAGAGGGCTGGTGCCGGATCTCTGAATAACATAATGCGGTGTTTAATAGAATGAAGCTAGGTAATAGGTATTCAAGACAAAATTGTATCAACCCTCCTGAATCCGCAAGCGAGCCCCATGAAGTTCGCTTTCCTTAGTATCATCGGTCACACGTCCAAGAACCTTCCTTAAAGCCGCTCCTGATTTAAAGTACGCCCAGGGGCTTGGAGTACTTCAACAAAGCGCAATGCAACTTCACTACTCTAGCCCTACTGGATCTGAAGAAAGAAGAAGGCAGGGTAGTCAATCCTAGACCTTGGGTGATAAGCTCGTGTATAATTCCAAGAACAACGCACCAAAGTGGCAACAACATATTCATAAATCCCTCCTTTTGTTTGACTTCAGATTTAAATAAGGGCTGCTGATCTGATGATCGAGCAAGACCGACTTATCATCTTGATTCAAGCCTCAAAATTGGTCTGCACATCTCCTGAAATGATTGTCTGCATCTCTGGGATGGATTCACGGAAGTAGTAGGTCCTCGACGGTTATATATAATTTCCGAACAAAAAGAAGAACCTCAAAATTAAATTTCAATTACCAACCTTCCGATCCTTCAACAAACGTGCAATCTGAAGACAACATCATGAACATCTCAATATTACTCTCGAGAGTGTTTCTCGTCTTCGCGAGCACTTTCCTCCTGGTTCACGCCAACCCGGTACAGTTATCAAATAGCGCAGAAAAGCACCCACTTGCCCCTTCGCCATATGCCCAAGCTTCAGCATCTCCCAAAAGGAACGTGATTTACGGCGGTTCATTACCCGTACGTCATCCACAAGCCCACCGCTCATGCGTCCCATTGACACTGACAAAACCCCAGGGCGAACAACCAGGCGACTTAAACTGCTGGCCAACAGACTTCAAATGGAACGGGGCCGACGACATAGCCGTCGACAACGGAATCGACCGCATGCAGCACATGGCGGGAGATTGTGGATTCGATAGTGGCTGTATCCGAGTCAGCTGCTCGTATAACGCTGCTATTTGGATGTGCAATAATGTGAGTAAGATATCTTAACTTTGGTTATGCCATAGTGGGAGCATTTGGGCTAATGAAATCGATCTTCGCTGTATCCAGAACCAGTTCCGCATCTCTATACCTTGCGCGACAGTCGGTAATTATGCTGAGAGAATCCGGCACGGTTGTCCTTTGAGGAATCTCGCTGTTTTGGGACAGCAATTCGACAAGAGGAACTTTAATGTTATTGTAAGAAAGGACGGATGTTGAGTTCGAGAATTTAGGTTCATGTTGCAGGTCTTGTGCCACATATTGAGACCTTGGAAGGAAAGATGCACACAGATGGACTGTGGTGCAGCTTAGCATAGGGACTGGTTCTGAGGAAAGACATCTTGATACTACAGATACAAATTTTTTGCACTCGAAAAAAGCATGAAATAGCTTTATAGAAGCTTACTTGACACCAGCAAATGAGTTCCCAGTTCTTACCTTGATTCGAACAAGTTTTGTAAGATAACTGTGTGCAGATTCGACCCGCGCGGAAGGGAATCAGAGGCTGTTATGAATCATTGCCAAATTCTAGTCACAACTAGGTGGGGGGTGGGTCTGAGCTAGTGAGGTGTGTTAATATGGTGCTATGAACACGTGGAGAGGAGAATAATGTCCCAGGGACAGTCGGACAAGTAGAAACTTTATTCAAGCTTCATCCTGGTACTCAGCCTCATACCATGTCTCCATCTCTCCAATTTCGGTGACGTGACCTCGAATCCCATCTTGGGGTTTCACCTCAAAGCGAAGAGATAAGAGTAGACGTAGACCCATGAAGGGAAAAGAAAGATCAAGTGATTGATATATCTAAATATAAATGCTAAGGTTGAAACCCAAACGAATGCATCGAAGAGAAGAATGGAACCAAATGCTACATCATAAAAAGAACAATTATCCACAGGCAAGCCATGCCAACATCAACGCAATCATAAGACAGTCGTAAATCGTAGTCGTAAACATTAGCGTAAATGTGAATAAGAAAGGAAAAAAGATCCGAGCTCAACTCCGAACGTGAATACATGAGCACATATCTCCCCGTTGACTCCATCCAACCGAATGAAAACTGTCGTCGAACCATGCGAATTGAAACATACCCCAAGCCCCGACCAATCCTCTACCAATCCCCAAGCCCAATGCCCTATCAGTCCATGCTAAACCTCTACCCATCCTTAATACCCAATGCAATCTGTCCTGTTGATCCATTCATTCGCTCCAATTCGCGTTCTGTCAATATGAATGCACCACCCATGCTCAACTCTCACCCTCATTAGCAGCTAAGCATCCCACCTACCCTGCAAACCCCTCTCCCTCATCCTCTCCTTCAACCTCTCTCTCTCCCTCTTCACACCCACAGAAGAGACACTATCACTCGGCGCCACGCTCGCTTCATACTCATACCCCATTCCATTCACCATACTTCTTGGTAACGGGATTTGGCGAGCTGATACTACGGACTCGGGGAGGGGAACCATGCGTGCGCGTTCTATTCGATCGCGTTCCCATTCATTTCTCCTGTCTCTCTCTCTATCCATTTCTCGTTCTATCTCCCGAGCTCGTTCACGTTCTCGTTCCGAGAGATGCGATCTCGGAGACTGAGGATTCCTCACAGCTCGTACAGTGCCGGTGGAAACGTAGCTAGCGGCTGGAGGAGGAACAGGGACTTCAGGTAAGGGTTGCTTGATGGGTTTCACAGTTGATACGCTGTGGTGAGTTCGAGCACTCGCGTAGCTTTCTGTGTGGCTTCTATCTTGAGACCTATCCCTGTCCCTGTCCCTTTCTCTTTCCCTCTCCCTCTCTCTCTCCCCCCTCTCCCTCTCCCTCTCCCTCTCCCTCTCCCTCTCCCTCTCCCTCTTTTCCTCTCTGCGTATTTCTCTTTCTTTCCCGGAAGAACCACTGGAGCCGCCGGAACGCTCTCGATGACTTTCGCTTCTGTGGCTGCGTCGAGATAGAGAGACATGGCTTTGAGTCTCTCGTTCTGGCGCGGGGTTGATAGTCAAAGGGCGGCGCTCGTAATGCGGTCTCATACCAACATCACTCCTACTCCTTTCCCTCTGCGTGCGGTGAGAACGATGGGAAGTTGAGGCGGAGACATGGCTCTTGTCGTCAATCCTCGCCAGTTCTCTCACCATCGGTGGTGCGGATGGTTTGGTGACAACGTTGTATTGGACATATCTTGGTGTGGTTCTTTCTTCTCTCTCTCGTTGAGAAACGTAGCTTCGGGCGGGGATGCGCTCAACGACCGTTTCGCGATCTTCCATCCGGATGGGGGAATGCGTGTAATGTGTTTCCGACGCGCGACGACGCGGTGGCGAGGCGGATGAGGATTGGGGGAGGGGATCGGGTGCTGTGGCGCGGGCGTGGGTTACGGTTTGGAAGAGTGCGAATGCGGCGGCGCCGGCGATGAGGGTGCCTAGCACTGCGTCACCGGCGATTCCTAGTGGTGAGTGATCTTTTTCCTTAATCCGATGATCCCTTCTATAGGTATCGTCCGTGATTGTATCCCTCCTCTGTCTTGTCCTAGGGAAGGTTTCTGAGCGGTGGAACGTGCCTGGTCTAGGCGCCGACTGCGAATATTCGACTCGATTCCTCGTACCAGAAAATCCCCTCGGCTCATCATCCGGCTCTTCAGATATACTCCTTGCGACATCTTCCTGCCATTCGAGGACTCTCTTTGCTTCTTTCTCAGAGCTCGCTGTCTCGAGCGTCACCCCACGTTCGTGATGAGACCCTCCTCCACGTGATCCCCTTGGAACGTATACAGCTTCAATTATATTGCCATCGGGATCCCTCGTCACAGCCCTCTCATCATCCTCCGTCTTCACCAAAGTATTTTCCGACCAATGATTGGGATTCAATAGCGTACTCTTCTGATGGAATTCGAGGATCGCTTTGGAAGTCGGAGCTAGGAGGGTGATATGTGAGAGTCGAGGAACAGGCGACTCGGAGAGGGCAAAAACAGTCGTTTTTCGAGGGCCCGAAGGGGAATTGCTCACGAAGCCGTAGTGGAGTGTTGCAGGCGAAATCGGAGCCGCAACCAGGAATTGCAGCCCAAGAGGTTGGGTCAGGGCGGCGTAGAAGGAGGACGCGCTGGGGAGGTGAGAGACTTGTATTAACGGCGGTACGTCCGCCATTAGTCGTGAAGCGCTTGCCGGTCAGAATATGAAAAACCGGAAGCAAAAATCAAAGGCAAAACCCAAACTTTGGGGGCGAGTAGGCAGAGCCGCCTGAGAATGAGGGGTAATAACTGTTGAAGATCTCGCGGGAAAATGCAGCACAAAAAGAAATATGAGGAAAAGACAAAACTTTTGCTACTCGATCTTATGTATGATTGCAGCAGCTGACACGAGGCGTGAGGGAGCTCCCCTACATACAGCAGCAGAACAGCCTACCTACGGGCATCTACCCACAAGGCTTCAGCGGCCCACCGTTGTTCAGCATCCTGCAGGTTCTCGTGCGTTGTGCAGTATCCGTACTGCAGCAAGAGCACAGCACCACAACAGGCCGCTCCAGGGCCCGACCCCACAACCACTCACCGCTCGTGATTTGATGAGGCCGATGGCGCTCGCCTGTAGATGCTCAATGTCCAGTTGATGGAGATCGATCAAATCTCGACTGGAATTCGTGACCCAGAATGCGAGGCAACATTGGGCAACTTCCAGGCACAGGCGCATGTGCGATGCGTTTACTCGGCCCTTGCCTTTCCTCTCCGCATGCCACGTTTCGCGAATAGCAGGCCGTGTTGATCTCTCGAAGAGGTTTAGATGCATATGCGGATCGCCTTAACTCTGTGATTGGGTCGTGAGGTGTAACGACTGTCGAATGGGATGCACTTCCCACCGCTATGTCGGTCGTTTGTGGCCCCAATTGTGGGTAACTTCTGAGATGTGAGGTTAGGGCGGAAGCAAGAGACAAATGGAAGAGCGATGAGAGATGAAGCTGTGGGTTTGGATCAGCATGAAACCATACATTGGGTAATCGTCGTGATCGTGGATTTGCTAATGGATGAGAGCTAGTTCAATGTGCATCCCACGTACGGACTCTGCGTGGTATTCAAGGCGGATCTTTGAAGGGTGATTTCATTGCCAATGAGCGAATCCACCCCGTCGCTTTTCACTTCTTCCATATCGACACTTGCATACATAAGGCTTCCTGCTCGATCAACTGACTCGCTAGCCTCACGGCTTCGAATCGAAGCCATTGATGATCCAATTCCCAGCCCATGCAATCGAAGAGCCCAAAATGCCTCTTCGACATCTGCTATGCTACAAGAGTGGGGATACTTCCACAAGCTACTAAGCTCGTGGATTAAAAAGACAAAGGAGATGTAGGACCAAGTTGAAGTGGTCCTACAAAGACGACTAAAGCGTCTTGGATCTGATGTTGAACGCCTGATGTTTTATGTTGTAAAAACTCGAGACAGACCACACAGACACCCAAGCCCGGCAACCAAGAGCATCGCAAAAGATGTTGGTATCTTTGCGAACACTCAAGGTCCCGCTTTCACCTTTAAATTCGACCAATCCCAGTTGCCTCCACCCAGGTTGTTGTGATTCGAGTCGCACCGTCATAGTTGTCGAATGATTTGGCTCGGCAATCCGCTGGAGGGTGAGTAGACAGCGATGCGGACTAAATGATGCCCCACACATCCTCGGCGGCGTGGCAGAATTTACTGCAGGCGACGCTAGCTGAGAGACTGTAGTTGCTGATAGAGATCTTTTCGTCGACGAATTGATCCGCGAAGTTGTCGGAGCCCTTGGCCATCGCCCCCACAAAGACACAAATACTTTCGTCTTCTTTTAATTCCTCCACGTATTCCCTAACCTTCCTAACCTTCTCGTCGAAACTCAGGGTGACTTTGCGACAGTTGGGAGGTAGGTGGTCGGTGATAGGGTTTTGGATGACTCTCAATAACTTCTCGTTGGAATTGACAGATCGAATGGAGAGACGGTGGAGTAGTTGTACCATGAGACCAGCGAATCGCTTGAATGTACGTGGGATGCGGACAGTTGGGCTGACTTCAATAAGGACACCCTTGGCCGTGTGGATGTAAATTTGGAGTTTTCCAGCTTTGTTGATTGGGGAGTCGAGGAGGGTAAGGAGACACTAGAGACTGTCAGTACCATTGTGATGTTGAATCACACGGAGACGAACTTGATGTGTTATATCAGGTCGGGCATCGCTGATGTCTCGATTCATCTTGCGCATGACCCCAATGTGCTCGTCACTGTTCAATAGGGAGTATTTTTCCTCTCGCTGACCACCTGGCCGATTGCCACCGTAGCTTGCCTTGTATGTCTCGAGACTCGCATTGGAGAGGACGACGATCAATCGCTTCGTGTCTTTGTCGGTCGAGGGGATGGGAACATGCTGCTCAGCGACGAGCTTTGGGAGATCTGGCGGAGGGAGGGATTGGGTTCCTGACATAAGGATAGAGATCAGCTGCTATGCGAAGAATTATGTTGAATAATTCGCGATGTTCTGGGATTGCTGTTGTGATGGGCGATGGACGTGGTAGAGTTTGGGAAGGAGCGGAGAAAGGCTATGGGCAAGCAGATCTCGAACGCTCTCTAACCTTCTAACCTTACCACACTCGCACGCACACACGGATAGCCACACAAAGGCGAACCAGGCAAGCCTGGAGAATGCGAAGGCTGGATTGCTCACTTGGCCGCTTTACAGAGCGGTTCTCTGGAGACGACATTCTGCGGTCATCTTCAGTTCTCTCTACACGCGTTGGCATCTTGAGAGCGTACGGTGTGGTAGGACAGAATTTCTGCAGTGATTGCGCGATCGATGGATCCGAGAGTGGGAGGTGGTGGGGGAATCTGTGAGTTAGAAGTTCTAGAGAGGCAAATCCAGGGAGAGAAACAATTGACACAGCGTGGCTGGTGATATATGGTGAGAAGAGGTGTTCGGGAAACAAAAAAGTTTTAACTCGAGAGTTTGTGGCTTTCACGACTTATAAATCTGAAACGGACATCGCATACCGCCCGCGCTAGTACACGTGACGATGCGAAGAAATGATGCGAATTGCTTTCCTCTTTTACTTTGGTCTTGTCATCATCTTACCTTACGTTCATGAATTGTGGTCTAGACCTTAGAGTCAGTCCCAAGTGGGATTTGAAGCCATTGATATACGTGACCATCTGCATCGAGCTGATGACCCAAACTTTCCTCTTCTCAGCTACAATCGCGATTGTTGTGCTGTATCTTCAAAGCATCTGGTTAGATGTCTATCAAGATCCAGCTGCAGGTTCAGATATCGTACGACCTGATGGGCGTCAAGCCCAGATCGATCTCCTTGATATCCAGTCAAACGAGTGGGGAAGTTTCCCTCCGCCATGCGGCATGGCCCCGCATTCCTCTCGAGGTTGAAGGCATGGACACATTGCACTTGCGGGTGGACGCGAAGAAAGAGAAAACAAAATATGAGAATACATAGACAGATATGGAGATACTAGGAGCATTGTACCATTCTTTCAATTAACTTCATCCACTCTTTGACAGACATTGCCTTCGTTTCCTTCTTTGAACGCATCGATGGAGCAGGCCTTGGCAGCCCGAGCCCCTCATCTTGCATCATCGGGCATGATGAGATACCTTCAGTCTCGTTCCGAGTCTCTGAAGTACCTTTTCGTCTTCTTTTTCCTCTTGACAAGCGCCTGTAGTAGCGTTCGTCTGTATATCAGATGTCGATCGCGACCTGGCAGGATCTTCGGGGCTGATGATATCTTCCTGTTCGCTACCATGGTCGGTACGAAATCCTCACTTACTGTTTTCAGATCTGACATCTTTCCAGATATGTTTCACAATGTACACCGTCTCAGGCCTCTTCTCCATCCGGTACGGCGTCGGGTCAGAACCCGCCCAAGTCGACAACAACAAGACCCTCTCTGCAGCGTTAGAATGGTGGTTTCTCGCCGAGCTCTTCAGCGTCCTTGCTGCAGCCCTCTTACGAATCTCAGCCACTCTTCACTTCCGCAAACTGGCAGAAACAGACGCCCAGCAATATCTCATTCTTTTCATCGGCACCGGAACCACCGTGTACAGCGCTGCTTTCTTCCTCCTTCAATTATTTCAGTGTACGCCAATTCACTTCTTCTGGACAGGATGGCTCGGCGCAGAGGGGAGGTGTATGGATCAGCACCGGCTGGCAAAGATGGAGTATATCTTTACGATCATAGGGGCGTATACGGACTGGTGTCTTGCGGTGCTGCCGGTGTGGTTGTTGTGGGGAACGGATTTGAGTCGGAAATCAAGGTCGAGGATTCGCGTGCTGATTCTTGTCGGACTCATGTAAGTTCCAGATTTATTGGGTTGGACTCGACTTACAGAAACAGGGCTGGTGCATCGGCGTTCATCCGCCTCCCAGCAACCCGACTACTCCCAACAACCGACGATTTCTTCTTCGACTGTGTTCCCGTAGCCGTCAGGTATGTCTTCCCTCCCTCCTCCTCTTCCCATCCACCATCTCCCAATATTCAAACCAACAACCACAGCTCAATCCTCGAAATCTCCCTCGGCATCCTTGCCCTCTCCCTAGCAGCCTACCGCCCCATCCTTCCCGGCTTCTCCACCGAAACCGATAAAATCCACACCCCAAAACCACCCCCTCCAATGCCAGAAGAATTTGCATTTAGTAAAAATTCTAATTGTAAGACGCCGACGAAAGGGTATGGGGATTTGAACAGGGTTGGTACTGGTATGACGGGGACGGGGGTGCAGATGAGTCCTAGGAGTGCGAGTTTTAGGAAGGTTAGTGAGGCTAGGACTAGGTATTTTGTTTGATGTGGTGAGGGTATCGATGGTGTGTCTGGAGGGTGGGTTTGGTAATTGGGAGGGGGGGATGTTGGATGATTCCAAAGAAAAGAGGAGAATTAAAGACCTTATATGCAAAACCCCGAGATGCTTCCAAGAGCTCTTCCATACTGATTCCCGAACTGTGCAGTCTTGGTATGTGGTTTGGATACTGTATCTGTCTGGGTGTTAGTCTTGGTATCTTGGCCTTCGACCCACTTCCTTTTATCTCATCTTTCTACGAACGTGTTTCCCAAGACTTGTTTCCCAGGACCTTTTCTTTCATGTAGAAGAGAATCGATTTGCCTTGGCAGAGGTGTTGCAATTGACCCTGGCAAGAAGTTTTGTTCTCGCTGGGATAATGTGAAGGATTGATTTGGCAGAAGTGTTCGGTGAGTTGCAAGAGCTTGGCGTTTGGGGGAGAGAAGCTTTGTGATCTGCCTTGGCATTGAGGAAGGAAGAGTTGGATTTGAGACAGAGGGAAATGTGTTAAGCTTTTGGGGAGGCTTCGATGGGTCTTGGAAATTGAGAGGACGGTGTCCAGGCTTGAGCTGAAGTTTAGAGGCTAGAGCTGCCATCCGAACTTGAGGCCAAACGGAAGGTGGCAACTTCGTGGGATGAGAAAGACCAGACAACTGACAGCATCTGTTCACCGCGAGAAAACTCTTCCGAAGGCTGTCAAAGACCACGGGCCTCAAGTCTCATCTCGTCACAAGCACAACTTCGCGACAAACTTCGGCCAAAGGCCTTTGAAGGTTCTTACAAACAAACCCCGGCCAGCCTAACCACCTTCATGTATCCACCGACACCACCAAGCTACCCATGCACAATCTGATGCCAAGCTTTCTCACATTATGCTTGTTTTCCTTTGATCCCACACTATCTAATCCTGTTCCCTGTCATAGCACCCGTGCACCGAGTTTGATCAGATCCGATACGAGACAGGATGGCAGTTTCATCTTGTCTCGCCCACCCATCACCGGAAACGGGTAATGGAATTCGGGACAACCACTAAACTGGACAAGCTTGGCAGTTTGACAGCTGCCATTATCTGGAACCGAGAAGTGCGTTGGAACGGTGTTTATAATGCAAAGTGTGCGGGATGCTTGGCGGATTGAAGAGATGCCGTGGATCGTCTGGTTTTAGCGGCAGTGAGTGGCAGCGAGAAATGCTTCTTTGGTGGAGGCGTTCCACAACTGTATTCAACTCCATCATCATTAGATGACTACCCTGGATGGTGCTCGGCTGGAATATTTTCTTTTCACGTTCTGATAATCGGATTGATGGTGAGGCTCGGTGGCGGGTATCTGTTGCATCTGATAATCGAGGAGGCGAAATCACGGACTTGATTGTGTTTTCGGATAACAAGCTCCACAGCCCCTGTCATTAAGCTTCCTTGTAAGGGTTTAATGTCCTTCAGTGTATCTTGGGAGAAGGCAGAGCCGAATGAGACGGAAAGAGGAAACCGTTGTGCGAGTCATTGCCGTTGCTTGTGTTTTTCCAAGACATTGTGAATGGTGATCGTTCATGATGCAGTCGCAAACAGTCTCGGGGCTTGATGCTGCCTCCCTGAGGATTTGCGACGTGAACACACAGAAAGCGAGATAGTTGATGCGGATGAGAATTATAGAAACGTGGAATCAATTGAAGATGTTTGGAATCATTTTTCTTGGCATTGTTTATGATGTGGGTACGAGAGATTTACCACAGTTGAGGATGAGAAATAGATCGCGAGTTTAGGGAGGTTGTGGTGCCCGAAGCAAGCGAGATCTAATCTGATAGGGGTGCTTTCGGGGCAAATGTCACTGAATCCACTGATCGACTGAGACCTTCAAGGGCTTCAGCCACCGAACCTATCCAAAATCTAATCAGATAGGCCGAGTGTAGGGTTGAAGTCGCTGAATGAAGTTTTGCTTCAGCGTCTTGATGGTAAGATTACCAATGATATCAGCGACCGTATGATGAAGCTTCTGGATATGTATTGGATAGATTGAACATGTCACTGGTTTCCTGCGTGCGCTTTCATCCAAAGTTATCTATACTTTTACGCTTACTGCTACGCGGCCGCACGAATATATTGCTCCCGTTGGTGTGGTTGTCGTTGACGCTCATCTCCACCGAATGCAACACAGCAACATGTAATTATTCAGCACTCTTCTGTCTATCAGGCATTCCCCATACCAAGTCTCTCCAAGCAATTCAAGCATTTCCAAGTTCACCCAATATCTCATCTCGTCGCACGTTTGTAGATGAGATGGATGCATCACAAACTCCATCCATGCAAAATCCACAATGACATGGAATCTACCAATCTTATTGCTGACACTAATCGACGCCGTCAAATACACCAATGCGAAGGTCGCACCTCGTCTTGGATGCTGCATTTTGAGCCAATCCCATCGCCGCCCCCTACCCAACTGTAACCTCCTCTTTCCCTCGACCTCCCTTCTCTTCTCTTCCTTATGCCGCACGGCAACAATCTGATATGATTAAACTTTCATGGTTTGTACAGCCGCCTCTGCCTGGTCGATTTCAAGACTTCTGATGGTTTCGATCATCTGGGCGCACACTGCCGTTGGCTCTGAGCGGCCCTGTCACGTTTTACCAAGGCTGCTTGGTACAGATTCCGTTTCCGCTTAACCTCCCCCCTTACAACGACCCTCGTCAACAACCCCTCCCATCACCGCCTCCACTTCCACTCGAGGCGCCTCCTGGCCTCTGCCGCCGCAAAGGCATGGACCTGTCGTCTGGAATCAAGCATCGTCTGGTATCTTACCGCCGTGCCGAGATCAGATTACGGGCAGGGTTATCGCTTCTGAATCAGCCTGATCTCCCACTACACTGCTTTCAGATGGCAGGTCGCTGTCCACTGCGACAGCTCCGACCTCACATCCAGTTTCAAACCCTCAATGCGACAACGGGATCTCCATTGCCAAAGTACGCAGGATGATGGCTGGTCCTGTCTAATCCTGAGGCCCACTGATTTAGAATCGTGAGTGCCAAGCTTCTACAATAAGTACTCGACCTCACGCCATCTGTTCCATTCTCCCCACTCACCTCCAAAGCATCATTCCACTGCAGTGCTTTCACCTTTTCGGCGGGCCCCTCTCTTTCACATTCTCTCTTTTTATATTCATCTTGCCAGTCAAGCAGATCACGTTGACCGTGCATCTAATTAACCACCTCACACCTCAACGGATTTACACTCTTTTTTTGATACTTCTTGCTCAGCTTTAGTTCGTTCGCCGCCGCCTGTCCTCACCTCAAGATGCGTTTCTCACAATTTGCCTGCGCTGCTGCGCTCACTGCCGTCGCCTCCGCCGCCAACGCTGCCTCGAACACTGCTGCTCAGGGTTCAACAGGAACTACACTGCTCGCCAATGCGATTCAGAGTGGTTCTTTCGTGGATGGATCTCAGGAGGTTGGTGCCAATGAGGCAAACCAGGCAAAGTCATTGACATCGACGAACAACTTCATCAACAACTGTGCTGGCAAGACATTGACCAATGGTCTTCAAATCACCACTGGTTCATGTAATGGTATCCGTAAGTGGAAGCTTGGTCCAGTTTATATACCAAGTACTAACTAGGCACAGCTATGGGTGATATTCCCGCGAAGACTGCAATGGTTTCTTCGGTCATCACATTCCCTACCACTGGCGGCCAGGACATCGCCTCAGATACCACCTTCAACATCTCAGTCCAGACGTCTAACCTGGTCGCTGGATCTTTCACCAACGCCGATGCGACATACTTTGCCGCGCCCCAATTTTTATCAGGCGGACAAGTCGTTGGACATACCCACGTAACCGTCCAAGATCTTGGAAACAGCTTGAACCCAACAACAGCACTCGATGCCACTCAATTCGCCTTCTTCAAGGGTATCAACGATGCCGGTAATGGAAAGGGTCTCCTCCAAGCCGTCGTCACTGGCGGTCTCCCAGCAGGCAACTACCGCGTATGCACCATGGCCTCCGCATCCAACCATCAACCTGTCATCATGCCCGTTGCTCAACGTGGTACCGCCGATGACTGCACTAAGTTCGTCGTCTCTGGAAGCGGAACTACCGCCAACGCTGCCTCCAACAGCGGATCTGGTGGGGTAGCCGCTGCTGCTGCTGCCGCTTCCGCTGTCGCTGCTGGTCCAGGTGCCGTTGACCCAGCTCTTGCTTCCTCTTCGACTGCTGCTGCGCAGGCTACGACTGCTGCTACCAACGGCAATACCGGCAACGGCAACGCAAACGCTGCTGCCTCAGCTGGAAAGGCTTCTGCGACTACAGCTGCTAATGCCAACAAGGGAGGAAACGCGGCGAAGGGAGGGAAGGGCGGCCGAAAGATGAGAGCCCGTCGGGAATTCATCGCGTAAGCATTGACCTGAAGGGCAACGGGATGATGAAGTCGGGATACATTGATCATAGAGGAGTTTTTAATCATTGAGGAATATGGGAGGTGGGAAAGATCAGGTGTTTTGATTCTCGATATATCATCGGCAGGGCACCAAATATGGAGTTGTAGAGCAATGCGATGATGGGAATCTCTTCTTTGTTTTTTTTTTTTGGCTCCTAACTCATGATCTGTGTATAAATTCGCGAGACCGAAATGCAAAATGTTAATGTCATAGATTGGCTGTTCATGATTGAGCTTTATTTTCACTTTGCCATGAGGTTCAACTCCTCGCCATCATGCTTATTTGATCTTCTGCCAATGTTCAGATTTGCATTGGCAATTCGGATTCGCATTGGCAAGAATCGAACTTTAGTATTGGCAAACCCGATTTGCACTGGCAGAGTCGCATTGGCATCTAATCTTAGCCTGCCAACCTTCCGCATGTCAACTTTTTACGAACTGTCGTCTTGTGATTAGATGCGATGGATCTGATACCAACCAAAGATGGGAGATCCCAAGCTTCAAAACATACCATGTATTGACCAGGGTGCCTGTAACAGATGATCAGACGCGCGCCAAGATTATCAGATAAATGAGAACCCCCCGCAGATATTTTTTTATGCTTCTTCCTAGTCTGGGTATGCATAACTTCTAATTTCCTTATTTGAGATGTCCCGAGCGGATGCGATTCTTGATACAAGAATTAGGTAGTGAGACAGAGGTGGTTTGAGGAGAATCTTTGTCTAATCTGATTGTGGCCTGGGAGCCTGGCTGTTCAGGGATCAGATGAGCTAAAACGAACCACAGCTTGCGTTGTGGGGAAGGTAAACACTGAAACCAAACACCTCTCCATCCATCCCATCTCGCAGAGCCTCACACAATACTCGAATTCCTAGGCAATGAACAACACAACCAAACAAATTATGCTAACACGATGTATTTCCCCTTCCAATCACCACCCCTCCTCTTGTATAAGGTTGAAACAACCTTGTAATGCTGATGGCCACAGGATCGACCCCTCCCTCCGCCTCCGCCGCGCAATCCACTCCTCCGATACCCTCCTCGTCCAACGAATCCTAACTTCCCACCCCTCCCTCCTGCAAAACCCCGACTCCACACCAACAGGCCTGTCCAACACCTCTCTCCACCTCGCGTCTTCGCTGGGCCATCTCTCCATCGTCCGTCTTCTGTTAAAGCTCGGCCATGATCGAACACTAGCTCAGTTGTCTTTGAATGAAGAATATCAGACTCCTCTTCATCTTGCGTCTGCGGCTGGACATACGGATATAGTCCATCTGTTATGCTCCTCTTGCCCTTGGTCAATACCTCGACGAGATGTTCGCGGTCGCGATGCCTTGATGTTGGCTAGCAGAGAAGGCCACGACACCGTCGTCCAACTCCTCCTCACATTCTCTCCCAACGGCCCCGAAACCCTGCTATCCGCTTCAGACATAGACGGTAACACGGCTCTCCATTTCGCCAGCTCAAATGGCCATTTATTGGTCCTGAGAACACTGTTGGCTGCTGGAGCGGATAGTGAGAAGAGGAATGTGTGGAGTTGGACGCCGGTGGCTTATAGTGCGACGGTACAGGCGGAGGTTTATTTCAAGGGATTGGTAGGGGAGGTTGAGAGGAGGAAGATGGTTAGGGAGAGGGCGGTAGAGGAGAAGAAGGGTGGGGCTGTGAGGATGGTTAGTTTGGGGGATGGAGAGGAGTCGTAGGAGAACATCAGAGACGAGAGATCACAGATGGTTTACAAAGCTGGTGGATCTAACACTTGAGAGATGCGACAATTTCGTGGATATGGATGGCATGATCGATTCGGGAGATGTGGAAGAATTCGAATGTTAGAGAGTGAAGATATCAAGCATAAGGCACAACAAAACATCGGATTAACAGATCCACCTACAAAGGGGAATTGGGTTCTAAATCGTCAATCATTTGTCAACATGGAGCTACAACCCGAAAAGGGTCTCACTGCAACGAAGGGCGGTAACAAGATGGCGTATGGAAAGAGCACGGGAGTTTTGTGAACGGTGGGAGGTATATACAAAAGACGAGATAGGAGTATGTGCGAGCAAGGCATACATGATGATGGGCATGGGCATACACAACTGGGCGACCAGATATTGAGTTGGGAGTTTGGGTGTTGGAATTTGAGGGATACAATGCCGGCTTTCTGGAATGCGGCCGTTGAATGAATGTTTCAAACGTCAGGGTGCTAGCCTGCTTACTTTCTTGTTTCAATGTTTAGTACATTTATATCTGCTGTTCTGCTTACGGTGTTCGTCTCCCAATGATGGTAGGCACAAGGATGCTTTAGAAATGATCATTGTTTTCAGCACGAACATCCTAGAGGTGAAGTAAACTTCTTCTGGTTCCACACATTTGAGACCATGAGTCAAGCCAGTGGGAGATTCACCATAGCATTTGATGGCGAATCATCGAAACCATTCTTGAAAAGCTACCCTTCACCTGTACCCACTTGCAAGCGCAATTGCAGATGAGTATAACTGCCCCGGCCACCTCTTTTTCAAATACAACAACCGCTCCTAGCACGGCCGACTACAATGCAATGGTCTCCATCTCTATCTACGAGATAGCATTTCGGAATCCATCAAACCGTTAGTCTTGATAGATGGATACCCTCAGCTGCTGTGGGACAACTGATTTGTTCGCTGTTGTTTGCAAGGCGTATTCGTTTTCTGGAACCTTTGTATTTGTCTCAAGGTTTCTAGGATTGTTGTTTGTCAACTCCCACCCTCTTTATTAACGGATGGGAGCAAGTCCGCGAATCATTGTGAAGCAGAGGAACTGAGAAGAACCCCACTAGGCTTCAAAATTGGAAAAACTCGTGGCCGCCCGGAGCTGCGCCAACCTTCCCACGATTTTCTCCAGGTAGCTTGCCTTGTAGGTGCTAGCAATCGTTGCAGAACGAATGTCAAGTGCGGTCGATATATAATCCCAGCGTATCGCCACTTTAAGTCGTCTCCTTTGGTGCGACGCTCTCCTTGTGAGTGTGTGTGAATAAGAGTGGGGTGTTGATGCAAAGAGGGGAGAGATAAGCAGGCTTGAAGGGGTGCAATTCATCCCGTTAAATAGACCTTCTAGACTCTTTACAACGTTGAAACACTTGAAGATGCTCCTTACCACATGAACATTTCCACGTTCGCCAAAGCTCTCAGAGTGCTTTACTAGTTAGGATGCCGTACGAACAGCATCGCATGCTTCCGAGAAATCGGGTCTTATTTTACGTCCAACGTTTACAAAGAACAAGAATGCGCTCCTTTGTTGTCATTTTCAATTTGCTATCATCCTTCTGATTTCTTTCATAGACTTTCGGATGCACCACAGTCGTTTCACGAGATAAGAGCTATACTGACATTCTAATGAAGACGTGAAGGGTGACTCAAATATTGATCCAGGGCAATGCGACCTGCCCGAAAGACGACAGACATCCATTAAAATAAGCCAGATGAGATCCGTGAACTTTAAGGATCAGCAAGTTGCAGTACTGGTGAAGTCGCTATATACTGCCATGGGTCGCTGCTTTAAGTTATCCTGCTTTGGTGAGATGTTTTGCTTGGGAGGAGTGGTGGGTTTGGGTGGGGCGTTGAGTTATAAAGGGTAGGTGTAGGTTTGATCAAATGTCCTTTCACAAGCAAGCATTAATGAAAGATGAAGCGTTAACTCGAAGAGACGCTGATTGCCAGGTGACCGTCATCTCAAGATGAAGCGCCCATTCCAAATATCAGCAGAAAGCACGTATGATAGCAATGAAAGAAGGTGGTAGCAAGACTGATTAGATAGGACGCCATCTCTCTAGATGGATTACCACCCGTACTCCACTGCCCATACTCACTTCGTGCAACTTGAGAGATGATATAGAATAGGGGCATCCCAAGATTGGAGGTTTTCGTGATCATTGTTATCGCGGCGGCCGTCTAGATTCTTGAACGAGACTACAAGGAAGTCGTTATTGTCTTCGTATACTACGAAGCAGCGTATTTATAATCCTTGAGGCTCGAAGAGAAGACGAGTCGGGTGAAGAGTGAAGTATCCTGAATGACAACATGTTCATTCACTTCTCTAAAAGTTGCCACTCTTAAGAAAGGCTCGTGATTTTGGAGTAACGAAGCATTAGGTTACCAGCCTGATTTTATCTGAACTGAGGAGACTTTCCGAGTTCTCCACGACTTCATACTTGAAGATGAAAGTGACCTCTCTCTGATCTCGATTTGATGTTCTCTAGTCTAATCTGTGACTCGTACATGAACGGACTTTGATAGAAGTGCCCCTTCAACTCATACCCATGAATCTCTTCTCCTTCTCCGTTCCCAGATCAGCCAGCCAATCACCCTTCCTCTTGCAATAAAACTCACTCTCCCTATAGTACCCCAGTTAGCACTCAAAAGCCCATCCCACCTGGAACTAACTCACGGCTTCCACTCCTTCCATCCCTCCTCACCAAGGTCGAGCACTCCCGGGTTGACGATCAAGGCATCCTTATACTTGGGATTCAAATTCCAAAGTCTGGATCCGCACATCGAGCAAAAGACTCGATAGACGATACCGCCTGCGTCTGGGGATGTGTCTGCGTATGTCTTGATCTGCTCTTCCCCACTCAAAATTTTGAGTTGCTAGATGATATCAGCATCAAGTGAAACGAGGGGGGAGGTCGAGTGAAGGGGGGAAGTGGGGAAGTGGGAAAGGGCAAGTACAGCTTTCTCGTAAAACCCATTTGCTTGGAAAGCTGAGCCAGAAGATTTCTTGCAGCTGAGGCAGTGGCAGAGGACTATTGTTGATGGAGCACCGGAAAGAGTGAAAGTTATGGAGCCGCAGAGGCAGGAGCCTTGGGCTGTGTCTTTGAAGTCGTCTTTGTTATAGGGGTTGGAGAGGAGGTCGTGTGCCATCTTGAGGTGGGGAAAGTGAAAGGACGAAGAGGACTCGAGAGAACGAAAGCAAGAAAGAAAAGGAACTGCAGTTTAGCAGACTTATACACCACAGACATGTAAACAAGTATATCTTACAGAGATAAGAAAGCATTCTCTCACTTCCACTTACTCGGAGTGAAAGCCTTTGAACCCGCTGCTCTCTGATTGGCCACTCGACCACCCACTCGCCCCCTGATTGGCTACTCGAGTGCGAGAGCGAAATACGCATATGGATCTTCCCAGTTCAACGGCATCTTTCCCCATTTCTGCTTTGGCAACTTCCTCCAAACGTAATCGTGACAGGCCTTTCTGAGCCCGCGGATTGAAGTTCCGGCTCGTCGATTAATCATCATCGTAGCCTCACCTCGCCCTCTCTCGCACACCTTGCCCGCTACTTCCAGTCTCTCTTTACTGACTAATTCTTTATACAGCTTCAAAATATATTCTGCCTTCTCTGTCTCCCCTCATATTGAAGGAGAGAAAGATACCAGGAGCAACGGTATCAACAACCACCCAAGCACTGGAGCATGAGAATTGGCCAAATGAGGGGCAATGAGACTCGACTGTTTCTCTGATAGAGTGACTACCCTGCCTCTCATAGCAACTAGTTCAAGTAAAGATGGGTAAGTCTGAATATATGCAGGTGTCAACGTCAGTGCATCTTGAGGCAGAGTTATGTGAAGACAAAAAACGCAAAAGGCAGAACATTCAGAGCTTGAGAATCACCTGAAGGAATGAAGGAACGATAATTTGAAGGCCAGAGTTATGAATATCAGGCACTCGTCCTTGTATTTCTCATCGAGCTTCACTTCAATGGTGACGTGATGAAGCCAAATTCAGTCAGAAATGATTTATAAGGATCCAAGGAAAATATTTTAGGGATACTCGAATGCTGTGGGATTGCGAATCATTGAGTTCAAGAAGCACTGCCTCTGTCTTGAGAACATGAAGCCCCAACCCACTGCTTCTCATTCGGTTCATGTCCGGTCCGGATCCGAGCTCGGATCCGGGGAGAGACTCGCACGTGAATTGGAGCATCTTGATCGCAAGTTCATTGAGTCTGGTAGGATTTGAAGATGAGATGTCCAAGTTGCTGCTCAATCTTGAATTGAGAGGAATCAAGGTCGGTCTTTGAAGATCGTTGTATCGTTGCGAAAGATCCGGTTTTCGATGTGATGTGGCGGTTTGGTGGTGTCCTCTACTAGATTATACAGTAAAGGTGAAGGACCGTCTGACGGTTTCTAGAGGCAAACATTCATGCCCGAGCGTATATACAATCGGATGTCCTTGTTCGAGATTGGCATAAGCAATATTGAAGGCTTGCGGTTGAAGTGGGCTGATTAACATGATGTTTTCATTCTACGGTCGCCTAAAATTGCAAGGCTGACTTCAAGGCTTCTGCTTCGCGTCAAATCTGTCCTTCCAAACTTTATCTTCACTACCACAAAGCACCAGAGAGAGCTGGACTTTGATCTCGACAACGAGCGAGTGCTTTATTCCTGCTCGTAAGTATTCTAAGAAGAGTATTTCGAACTCGACAGCTTGTATTGCAGTGATGCTGGACTTGGCTGTTGCGGACATTGTCCGCTCTTTCCCATTTCTATGAACATATTTTGCTCTTCTGTCTTCCTCTGCGGAAGCTTGTCTTCAATGTCCCTCTCCTCGTCAGACATCGCAAGCCTATTCTGCCTCTTCTCGAGCCCATCGATCAACCTCATCCGTTATCCGATCAATTGACGTGAAGCCCCGCAAATCACAGCCCAATGGAGCCCCTCGACTGCGCCGCACCCGCCTCACCACCAGATACGAGCACCGATACTTCAACCTCCTCTCCCCCAACTCCCAGAGTTCTCGATGACAAAGGATTTCGACAATTGAAACTTCAGATCATTCGATTCCTGTTAGACTTCCTCCAGGATAAGCACCCATCTGCTACCGAAATCGAATCCATCCTTGATTCCATTGTCTCTGGCGAAGTGGTACATTCACCTGCCGTCTTGGAATTCGCGACTACAATTCGTGGACACCTTCAGGACCTCGTCGACCGGGAGAGAGAAGCTGAGAGTCTTGGTCTTAAAATTAGGCTCGCAGACATAATGTCCCAAGCCGTGGCGAACAACGCGAAGAAGCCCATCTCCCGAACCAAGCAAGTCCTCGTCATCCTCGGGATACTCGTCTTCTTCGGTCTCGTCGTTCTCTTCACCCTCCTAGCTTACGATGTAAGTTCTCAATGTCCCTCATCTGCCAGGACATTTAACTAATCCTTATCTTTTCAGGTATTCACAATCCCAATCCTTACCCCAATCGCCCACTTCCTCGCACTAATCCTCTCCCCCTTCGTCCCCCTAATCTTCCCCATCTACCTCGCCATCTTCCTCCGCGTCTGCGCTTACCCGCGAAAACAATGGCCTGGAAAACGCCGCTGGCAATTCATCACCGGCTGCTGGGGCTTTAGCCATACACAACGCGCTGTTCGGAATGGTTTTAAGCTTTGGAAACCAGTTTATAGGAATGGGGTGGAGGGGATGTGCGGGTTGAATGAGTGTAAGGGGAAGTGGGTCGAGGAGGCGCTGATTGTGGTGGTTGTTGTGTGTCAGTTGAGGGGTTGGAAGTGGGATAATGGGTATGTTTTCTCTTTGAAGCTCTCTTGAGTCTGGATTATTCTAGAGAATGTGGGACATTTATGAGAATATGTACTGATTTGGTGATAGGTTGATCGACAAATGGATCGAGGGCCTTGTCAAGCAGGAAAAGATCGCGGCGGAGAGGGCGAAGAATAATAACGAGAACCGTATGGAGAAGGGCGAGATGACTGAGGAGATTGTCAATGAATATCCGAGCGCGGAAGAAGAGAAGAGGGAGTTGATGGCTGAAGATGCCATGACTTCCACGGACATTGAAGTCAAACGGGAAGTCTTGATCGAGGTTGAGGATGCGGACAGAGTTGAGAAGCCGGAGGAAGTCAAGGCTTAGATTTGGGAAGGTTGATGGATAGCAGCATCCTTGAAAGTCCAGCAGAGAAGAGTGTTTGGGAAGATTTCAATGCTAACATTGCCTGAGATGATGGCGGGATTAATCCTTCTCGATCGTCACATTGAGCATACTTTATTTTCCTTTGAGTCTGTGTGTTTCTTGTACACTTTAGATTTCCGAGCTGGTATCAACGCTCCAAAGAGTGAAAACTTCTTTTGTGGCTTCGATAGAAGTGCGAGTGTGCGTCTCTTTCCATCAGGAAATATCAAGCAAAATTGATTGGGCAGTGATGGAGGCCCCGCGACTGCAGGAGTCCTTGCAAGGCTTGTCGGTGAGGCAAACGTGAGAGGCCTCCAGCCAACGCCCCTGTCCGCGAGGCCTCACGAACATATCTATCGCATCAGGATCCGAATCTTTCCAATTGCTTCACAACACAACGCATTTTGAACACACCCAAAAACAACCCTCAGATCCCTCGGCTCATTGCTGTGGGGCCTGAGCAACCTCGAATAAAAGCGGGGACCTTGTCTCCGCATATACACACATCTTGAACAATCATGGTCGGCATTTAGGCATGTACACCCCCAACTACTTGCTCCAGATATGACTAGTTGCTCATGGTCTGCAATGAATGATCCAATTGCCTTGGCTAACACCGAAGTGCAGGTACAAACCGCAACCCCTACGATGACTTTCTACCCTTCACGAGTCAAGACAGCCTCGAGTATTTTGAGCAGCTCTTCCCTGGAACAGCTTCCAGATTACTCAGCTTCCCTACAGACGAGCTTGATTCGGACATTCAGGAAGGTGCATTTATTGCACAACCTGTGAGAGACGCATCATCGTCCACGTTATTCTCAGTACTGCCAGACAGTCTTCCTGACCACTTCGTCCACTGCGACCATGTTCCTGTCCAGCAGGACCATGGGAACACGCCAAGTGAAGACACCAGCTCCCCTTTGGATCCGCCACTTGAAACGTCCCCAGATCTCAGAGATACAGAGTCCTCAATATCATCTCCACAATCTCGGACCTCGTCTCTTCAAGTTTCATCGCGAGACTCTGTATCTCCCTCCAGTGTCACGCCTGGACGCAGCACTCAAATCCGTTTGTTACAATGCTCTAAATGTAGCAGGTCATTTCGAATGGGCTCTCAACTCCGGTACAAGATCTCCACAAACATAATACATTTTGTGCACCTTTTCTGACCGATTTATGTAGGCGTCATGAAAAGATTCACGATCCCAATCTCCAGATACATCAATGCACTGACTGCGGAAAACGATTCCCAGAGCGCAGAGATCTTATCCGCCATCTTCAATCCAGGCATGGGCTCGCAGCACCGCGACGGCACTTCTGTCCATTCAATGGATGTGAATATGCTACCCATCGCATCTTTGGCGGATTCGATAGATTGGACCATGCTAAACGACATATCAAGACGCGCCACCACAGCCAAACGGCTCCAGTACTCAGAATAACAGACAATGGCAATTGAAGGGCGGAAAGGACATTACAAGGGTTGCACAGCTTTGAACGATGTTGAATACAACCCAAGAAACCTTCCACAACGATGTTCTCATCCCTGAACCTTCCGCATTACACGACGACCTTTTCTTCTTTGGCAGCATTTTTGACTACACACAACGAATCATCCCCCGCGTTCCCTATTATCCTTCGCGCCGATTTCCCATCTTTACTCTCCTGCCAGAAGAGGAACAGACTTTCAGTCAGCGTCCAGATATCAGCGATCGGTGGATCCAGCAGCTGCGGCGCAACCACAAACCGAATTGCGCTGCAATTTTTCCAGCAGGCCTCTTACCACGCGAAACATGTTGGCCCAGATCCAGAATATGTTTATTGAGATTCGTTGTCGGTGTTTGTACAAGGTTAGGGTGTGGATTTTGTGGTGCTAGGTGGATCGAGTTGTCTTCTACCAAGCAGTGGAGAACCACACCCTATCTCTAACCTTGGGTCCTGAGTACGACGGTAAACTGCTCGCACCGACCATACTGGAAAACCTTCAACGAGATCATCGATATCCTGTTCATGTCTTCAGATTGACCAAACACTTGTGGCATTCACCGAAACCAGACTTCGGCGCGATATTATCGATATGTATTTTGACCTTTATGATTGAGTTAATCAATCTTAGGAGGTCTTTTGATTAAGTATATCGAGGATTTCTTTGACCTCGATATTGGTACGGTTAATCGATTAACCGAAAATATCGCGATATTATCGATATGTATCTTGACCCTTATAATGGAGTTAATCCTAGGAGGTCTTTTGATTAAGTATGTTGAGGGCTTATTTGAATTCGATATTGGTGCGGTTAATCGATTAATCGAAAATATCGCGATAATCGACTCTAAATCGACCTTTGGATTTTTATCGATACTTACGATATTTTATTTTGAGAAAATGTATCGATACATATCGATAATATCGAAATCTCGCCGAAGTCTGACCGAAACCAACCTGTTATTCGCTTTCTGCTCGACATTGACAAGTTCAAGACGATTCATGCTGCACCACGCATTCCGTTCCATAGTATGGCCACCCATTATACTAAAGCGCTTCCGAAATCCTCATCTTCTCCCTTCATGGTGGGTGACTTGGCCGTCACCTATCGCCTAGTCCTACTGCTTGGGACATCGTTATATTACCAATCTGCCATTTACGGGGTATGGGGAGCGGCGTTGGCAGGAGGGTAAAGCCCACGGACGATGTGGTTCCGTTGCTCTGTGTAAGCTCTTTCCCGAACGTGATTACCAGTTGAAGATAGCTAATTGTGTGTTCGGTAGTTTGTCAGAGGTTGCAAGCCTATTTAGTTGGACCTCCCGACTGATATGGTGAAGATATTGTACGAAGTACAGGGTCCTTTGATTGCTAAACATCGCCACCCAGATTACCCAATTGCGGACCTAAAAGAGATATTCTGGACAGGCGATTGGCCAGACCACTCGGATTTTCGACAGAATTTGGACGTACCTGCTCTCGTGTAACAATTAAAAGGGCCTGTACTTCGTATACAAGTGGGTTGCTACCATTTTTCATTCTGAGATTTCTTAGAATTTCCTTGGGCCTTCGGGCTCAAGGGTTTGATGAACGATCCCCACTTATCTCGAATTGTCCTTCAAATTTGCTGAACTCCACTGCAGGACCACTCTCCAGGGGGAGGACCGGCGTGTTCGTTACAAACTGCCCCGTATGGAGCAGCGGAATCTGCATACCACACATCCGCAATGATTCACGTCGGACCAGGCTTTGAGTTTTCGTGCCGGCTCATTGTCACTGTATACAGGCATACTTCCAGGACCGGTACGCCCTCTACAAACTGCCTTGTCTGAATCATTGTGCACTCCTCAGATAACCATCCGCCGCTCTGGATGGGCACTTATCTCTGTATGTACGATTCTTTTCTTCTTCTTCTTCTTCTTCTTCTTCTTCTTCTTCTTCGTCAACAGAAGATGTTATGAAGCTCGATTCTTCGAATCTCTCAACGTCGGGTGTTCGCACGAATTGGCGAATTTAAGGAATTCTTATGCTAATGTTGTGTCTCGTCATAGTTACTTTCATGACTCCATGGCTCGTTGTTTTTGTTTTTGCCTAGGTTGGTTGTTGACTTGCTAGTGTCGGGCACGAGGAGAGTTTTGACGGGGATAGCTTGACATTTCCTTGTAGTCGGTCGTTGTATTTCGTCCCAACTCCTTTTCATCGTTTACACTCTGCACCTACACGAAATGAATTTATTGAAGATCGTAAAGATGATCTCAAGCTTCGGAGATCACAAAGCTTCTGTGAGACCCAATCTAACATTTTCCCTTGCAAGATTGCATGAGAAACTCTTTTCGAATGTCTCGAGCTGAATTCGTGGAGTCGCGCCTGACCTGAACCCGAAGATCATCAATAACAATCATGTGAAGAGAGGTTGCATGTGTTCAATATACAAGTACAAAGAAGAGACAGAAGGCGATTCGAGTTGTTCTGAAACAGAGGGGAATAATAAATACTCCAACATAAAATCAAACCCTTTCCCGCCTTTCCTAACCCCCCGCCCAACCCAAATATCCTCACAAATGCGGCATCTTTGGAAACACACTCAAATCATACCCATTCCCCTTCTCAATCCCCCTCTTCCACGCATCCCTGTTATACACCCTCTCAAGCCAAGCATCCAAAGCCGGAAATTCACACTTCAAATCCACCCACCCCCGATGCTTAATCATACTCAATGGAAACTCCATCATAATATCCGCCCTCCCCGGCCTCTCACCCATAAACCAACCACGTTTCGGCCCCTCCTTAAGTTCCCTCTCCACCTGTCCCAACATCATCCTCAATTCCGGCCCATCGCACCTCTTCGCCCTCTCTCCTAACTTCTCCACATCCCCATTCCGCAGGATTTGGAAATCTAGCATGAGGAGGACCATTATTGCTCGACCGAGATTCGATTGTACGAGAGACATTAACATTTCATCACGGATCCAGTCTCCGTTCTGCAGACCGAAGGTGTCGCTGGTGTCGAAGGTGCGGATTAGGTAGGTTGCTATGGCGGAGGATTCGGGGATATAGCGGGTGCCGTCTTGGGCGCCGGTGAAGAGTGCGGGTGCTTTGCCGTAGGGGCCGGTTGCTTGGAGGGAGGGTGGGGAGAGGAATGGGCGCTGGGGGTCGTTCATGGGGTTTCGGAGGTGGGAGACGAGGTTGTAGGGGATGTTGAGCTCTTCGAGGAGCCAGAGGATGCGTTGGGATTGGGAATTCTGTGGTAGAGGGTTGGTTAGTTTGGCAGAGAGGATCATGGAGGAGAGGTAGACGTAGGTAGACGTACGTTCATGTGGTGAAAAGTGGGCTTGTTGTCTGCCATTTTGATTGTGGATGCTGTTGCTGCCGTCTGATGCTCTGGGAAGATTGCTGAAGTGCTGCTGGAAGTAATTGAGAGGCTTCAACGCAAATATATATACCTTTGTATACTGCTGCTGCTCGTCCGGCGATTTTGATATATCCGATTTCTGGTCGGTATTTTCGTTCTAGATCCACAAATGCCTCTTGAAGCTGAGAAATCTTTCGTGTAAGAACGGGACAAAAGAAAGCTCTGTGACTCACGGTACAACAAAATAGGAAAACAACTTGTTAGGATTCCGCTGCTACGCCCGCACACTCTTCACTCGAAGAGTCTAGAGAGCGCCTGGGGAGCTACCGACTATGACGATTGCGGGGTCCACCATTTAGCAGTGGAGATCGAGAAAGCTCTAACCGCGGTAGTCTGCTCATCAAAGATGCCGGGATTCCCTGCATTTCGGGAACACAAGTAGAGAGCAAAAGTGCCGCCTGCGATATTAAATGTGCAGTTTGTCGCGATGTTGTGGTTGATAGAAGAGAAGCATGGAAACCAAGAGAGGGAAGAGTTGAAGTTCTGTGCGACGCATGTGTGGACCCCCCGAATTTGTTCGCCAAGAGATGCGAGGCCTGCGTGACACAACCTTGAGCGGGACGTCCATCCATCTCCCCGCTTGTACAACCTCAATTTCTCGACAAACAAAGGGGCATCACGAGTGTGAGAAGTACCTCTGTATCTGGTCATGAATATCATCGTCGGTGAAGGCAGGGAGTGGTGGCTGAGAGATCTAGAGCCGCATTAGTGCTGAACTGTCTGGAAGCCTTGCGCCATCTATTTTATTTTCGATTTTCATTTGCCCTGAGTGCGAGATAGAGATATCAACACTGGAGGAGTGTGACTCCAAGTCAGCAAAGTACATATACGTTTAATGTCGTGCTCTGCTTGTGTATCTAATCTATGTACTGTTCTGCAAGATATCTGTGATAGCTCACGTTGCTTCGATACTTCGCATTCGTTCTGTCGGATTCATTCTGCAGTCCAGCTGACATAGATCACCTCCCTTTGCCAAGACAACAGTTGCTGGACCCGATAGAGGACCCATATCGGTGTACCGAGGAGTATGATGGCGGTCCTATGCTTTCCTACCCAGAGAGGCAAGGGTGGCAAGTTCTGTATCACCCTGGAGGCTTCTCGATCTCGTCGAAGGAGAGAAACCATCAAACGCACGGCTTGAAACATTTCTACAGAATTGGATGTACTTTGGTCTTCTTTCCGAGGTACTTGGAAAGTTCTCCGACTTTCGAAATTTCGTCACGAGCAACAAGGACCGACAGAAGATCGTTACAACGAAACATCTGGATCAATGTTGCAAAGCATGGAAGGCAGAGTTGGAGGCATCGATCGAGCAGGCAGCCCCAGGAAAGCCTCAAGGATGGGAGTACGCGTGCAAAATTGTTGGCCACGTCTGGAAGATGACTCTGAACAGCAAGAGTCGATTGAAGAACAATGAAATCGACCCGAGGATCTGGCTTTCAATATGTGTCCTGGCGGAAAGTATTCAACAAGTCATCTGCGACGTGGTCTACGACAAGTGTAATGGATCCATTGATCCTGAGATTCACAACTGGCGGACACCTCGGAACGCTCGGCTTGGGGAGTTCATCTTAGAGGAGATGCAAGAGAAGGGTTGGTGTCCGTTCGACGTTTTAATCATTGACCTTACTACCAAAACGGGATCTCTGCTCTACTATCTGGCCAGCCTACCACCTCCTCGACCACATGCAAATCACGAAAAGTGCGCCGCAGAGACATGTACTGCGATGACGATCGACTCGTCGTATCAGACTAGCCATGCTATTCCAGACTGTCACTGCGAAGAGGAATTTGGAGATGTCGAAGCTGTTAACGCGGCACTTCAAGGGAGCGAGATACCGCACATCCAAAGGCTACGGCTTTTGGATAATGACCAGATCCAATCATCATCATTCCAGATCGTCGAAGGCAGCACAGACTCACAATTCGCCGCCATCTCCCATGTGTGGGCAGAAGGGTTGGGCAACTATCACAGCAACACACTTCCTGCCTGCTCCATTGAAAGAATCTCAGACTTGGTGGGCGCATCTTTCGCTAAGGATAGCAGAAGCATGCCCTTCTGGCTCGACACCATCTGCGTCCCAATCAAGCCCGAAGAAATGCGAATCAGAGCTCTCAATCGCCTACGCAAACCATATCAAGACGCCAAACACGTGCTTGTCCTCGACTCCTACCTCTACAATCAGAAAATCTCAAACATGTCATCGCTAGAAGCATGGGCTAGGGTCTCGATATGCAGCTGGTCCCATCGCCTGTGGACATTTGTGGACATTCTAAGAAGGTCGTCTAGCAAAAGACCTCTGGTATCAATTCGCCGGCAAAGCACTCCGCATGGAAGACATCTTCGTAACCATCGATGAAAATACTGCAACTAGATCACTAGTCGGCGAAATCATGATCGCCTACCGCGGCGACGTCGTGCGGAATCTAGTAGATAGGTTACCAGATGAGTTGCGAGAACAATTTCGACCTCAGAATCGAAACTCACGCAGCCTGGTCTGAGATGGGCACCGACATCTTTCCTGGGCGAACTTGACACGGCACATTAGTACCTAGAACAATGTCTAGAACCCCGTATTGACGCCTACCCTACACCAATTAGCCTCCACGCCCGACTCCCCTCCATCCTATTCTCACCCAAACTCCTAAATGACGATGGCAGTTTCGACACCTTATTCACAGACGACTGGCTCCATCTCCGAGACTCCAATGGACAATGGTATTTCACAGAACTACACATTCAAAAG
The DNA here is from genome assembly GCA_014904845.1 of Acephala macrosclerotiorum. Lineage (NCBI taxonomy): Eukaryota > Fungi > Ascomycota > Leotiomycetes > Helotiales > Mollisiaceae > Acephala > Acephala macrosclerotiorum. The sequence continues at coordinate 233,747 of MU119233.1, forward strand.
AACGAAGGAGGATATTGGAACCAATCTCGCACTTCCGACCCTCTCCAAGGCTAGCAACTAGCAATGTTGCTAGTGAAGCCTGTCTCTACTTGGGACAAGGAAGATACAGAGAATGAATTTGATTTCAGGCCGGGGATTCAGAGTGTGATTGGGACTCTGCGGAATGCTGGGGATGGGACGCCGAGGTTTGAGGGTTTGAGACATGCGTTGTTGCATAGGTATTCGGACGCCTTTTCAAATTTTTGAGTGCGGTCGCTGCTTGTGTCGAGGCTTTTGTTGAGTTAGAATGTGGGTGGGTGAATGAAGATGAGGACAAGGATGACGATGACACCAAGGATGGAAATCATAATGAAGAGGACGGTGATAGTGATGATGATTCGAATGGAGAGGCAGATGAAGTGAGTGCCAAGGGCGAATTCGCCGAATCACTGGAAGCGGAAGACAGCGAGTCCTCAGATGTCCCGCTACAGGACGAAGAATCTGAGAATACCGAAGCAGACACCACCAAATCAGACAACAACCCGAAACACCAGGAACATACATCCTCACCCAAGCCCGCCGCGAAGCCAGCCAATTATTCGCCGAGATCTACGTGCAGCAAAGACTCGAAGCGAAAGAAGTCGCTTTGAAGGTAGGACATAACATGGGAAGAAATGAGGAGGAATCGTATGATCACTTTGCGAAGATGGAAGATTTCAATTGAAGATGAGGTTGAGGAATCGAATTTTTATTGGGAAGCAGACGCAGGCTTTTATTATTGATTGATTAAGATGGGATCAGGGGAATGACATCAATTTTCAAGAGACTAGATACGGAAAGATACAGATATGTGGAGGATCAGGATCTTCGAGCTCCTCTCGCTACCTCCGCCAATTTCTCAACAGCTCTTCTCAACTCTCTCTCATTCGCCCTCTCAATTCTGTTCACCACTTTGCCGTTCTGCAAGACAACAAATGTCGGTATCGAGGTAACTATGTATTCCTTCGCGAGACTGTCTTGTTTGTCAACATCTATCTTTGCGAATAGTAATTTTGGATGGCCGTATGCGAGCCGGGAGAATATTGGGGCGATTTGGCGGCATGGTCCACACCAGGTTGTGTTAAAGTCGAGGATGGCGAAGGGGTAGGATGTTAGGAGGTTTTTGAGATGCGAGAGGGAATTGATCTTGGCTTCTGGCATATTTGGACTCTGTTAGTCGTGAGTTGTGGGGTGGGGTTGGAGTGTTGCTTGGTAGTGTTGATGAGATAGGAGAGAAAAATGTGAGATCTGTATTATTTCTTATAATATGGTGCCAACTCTGAAATGTGAGGAGACATCCATTCAGTCAAGAAATATTGTGATTGATTAAGCTGATTCACGACTTAGGATGGGATGGATGAATGGCAGAATGGCAGAATGCCATCGATTCAAAATACTGAGAATCCGCTTCCCACCATTTTCACGACCTCGTCAAGCTCGCCCTTCTCTCCTGTCAGTTGAGACACGGGACCACATAGCGGTGCCACCGGCCTCATTAAGGGGGTGGGACGGCCCCACGCCATTTTTTGCATATAAAGGCCTTCTGTAGCCCTTTTCACCACTAATGCAGTCTTTACCAAGCAACTGACATCACTGCTGGATGTCATAAATTAGGGGACTACTATAGGGGAAGGGTTGGTTTGAATCGCACTCACAAATTGCTCGTCTCCATAAAAAACAGGTTACAGGAATGAAGTACCCCAAAAGGGATCATTCAAGAACGAATAATCCTCACACAGTAACTGTGAGTCCTGAGCCGGAGATGTATCATCGAGGGATGTAGGAGCTCTCGCTGTAGCGCTATGTCTAGAATGGAGCCGCTCGATCGCGTTAAGGAAAATGTTATGGATGAAGGTCGCCGAGGAAAACGTTTGCTTGATTTTTTTCAGTACCATCATGCAGAAGTTGAGCTTGTTAAGTCCAACTTGGCTGCGAAGGGAGTCGGAAGACTTGAATTCCATGAGGTGTGTTTGCATTGCTGGCGCAAGGAGTGGTTAGTTAGCTGTCATAGCCCATTCCACTCTCTCTGAATTCAAGAAAGTCCTACTCTCGTCTTCGCACAAGGGGTTCCCATAGGTCTTCTCTGCTTTGCGTTTGGGGAGTTTCAATACATATCTTCATATTCTCGTCAACATAGAGTTCAGACTATATCAGACATCATAATTACTCTATCTAGAAGCTATTCATTCCACGGATGAGATAATCGTTGCTTGATCGTGTCGTGCAAGGCTCTCTCATCAATCTACTTTGCTTGAGGAAAGCCCATGCCAATTAGAATAGCAGGCTCTTCAACATTATGATGAGCATAACTCATGATACCGATGGCGCCTGGCTCCATCATCATCAGGAATGGGAAATCCATGGCGTAGCGAAGCCATCTCTTGGTGAATGCGCGTAGGATGTGACCGTGAGCGACCTCATGAGTTCAGCCTAAGATACGTGAACTGAAGGGGAAGGAAGAAAGGCGAGTTCTTACAATCAGGATATCGGAAGCCTGGCCACTTTTGCCGTCCATGTGTGGGGCTTGCAATTTGTAGATCTGCTGGATTAGTCGATCGAGACGCCGCTGCACTGCTTCAGCCGACCTAGATTGAGCAGAGCATGTTAGAAAATCCGTGTTGAGCATATGCATAGTCTAAGCTCCACTTGCAAATAAAGTGGTACGGTCAACTCACTCTCCGCCCTCACAACCCTGTGTCCAGATATCCCACTTTGGCAAACCTCTCTTGGCCCTAATCTCCTTGATCTCATGCGGCTTCGAGCCCTCATAATCACCATAATCCCACTCCATGATGCAGTGTGGGCCACAATATGGCAATATATTTTATCTATCATGATAGATAAATATGATATGACGAAGTCATATCGCGATAAATATGATATGATCGAGCTTCATATTGCCAATATTAGGTGAAATTGGCATATTTTTCATATTGTTTATATTAGGTGGGAGAGAGGTTGAGAGCTCGAAAGTCCTTTTTGGCGCTAAAATCACTATTTTTAACCGTCGGAATCGTCTTAGAATTGAGGTTATTTAGGCCATAGAGTGTTTAAAATCGTGGTTAAATATTGTAGAGGCTCTCGGCGACGAGATTGAAGATATGGAGGATATAGCAAAAGAGCCACTAGAGCAAGAGGGCGACGGCGAGGTCGATTTGACAGTTGTTAGCTGAATTGAGCACTTTTCAACGTTTATATCGTCATATTGGCAATATACTACCTAATAAATATGATATAGCAGTCCCATATCATATCAGATACGATATGAATAGCTTCATATCGCGATAATATCTCGAGACTCTATATTACTCAATATATATTGGTTTCATATTGTGGACCACACTGCCATGATGTCTTCCGTGACAGTGACTTTTCCCTCCTTCTCCAAGCGCTCTTTCTGCAAGGGCCCGAGCAGCATCGACAATGTATCAACGGCACGCTTACGAGGCGAAGTGAAGACATGCGTTAGTTTGGAGGGGTCGATGAGTTTTCCTGCTCCGACTAAAATTTCGCCTGTGCCTTCGACTTGGGAGATGCCGTTTGGGGTGAGTGGAATTTCGGCCTTGCCGGTGCAGCGGCCGTTGATAGTCCATTCGGTTTCGCCTGGTGTGTGAAGGAGGGATTAGAATAGAGATGATTCTTGGGAGGTGAATTTGGTTGGTGGCTTACCGTGTCGAGCGATGAACACTCGTGGAGTGGTTGCGTTCGCGTCCGACATTGTTGCTGGAGATTTGGGCGAAGAGCGGTGAACACTAATGAGTGAATGAACGGGAGTCGAGTGAATTATTGATTTACTTGTATCAGAGATGCAAGTGCCAAAGACGTTGTGTTGTTGTGTTGAGTTGTGAACTTGTGATGTCTGCCTAGTATCAATAGCTCGTCGATTTTAGGTGCTCCACAACACCTGCTATCGATTTTGCCATCATGTGACGGCAGAATAACTATGCATCGCTTATTAACGATCCTCTTCAGGACGCCCCAGGGGCACGGCGGGAAAAGGAGGAGTCTATTTGATTTTATAAATAACTATATGTGTATACTGCCTTCCCTTAGAATAGCGATGTATTTAAGTCTAAAAAGAGGAGAATTGCATAGTCACATAACAACTCCACCCCTGATTTCCCCTCTTCCCCTGCATTCCCAAGCTCCCTCCTATCTTGCACTCCCACCTAGTACGCAGCATATCCTAGCCCTATTTCTCTCTAAAGGCCCTACCCTCGGTGGCACCCACAATACCAGCCCTGCCTTTCCTAGCAACCACAACTTTGCCCTCCTTTTTGGCAGCCATCTCTATCCTACCTGTTGGAAAAACAGGTAGGATTCGAATATAGTTCACGTGAACAGAGCACGGCGGATACGTATCACAAAGCTAGCTTCGTATGAGCTAATCCAATAATAGTGTATCCTATTGTGTCTATCTTTCTATCTAAGGAGGGACTACTCAATATATGGGAATAGCTGTCTCGTGCGGTGCTTCGTACGAGACGCATATCGTCTCATTGAGTGCGCTAGCGCACTCGACACGTGATCTGGCATCTCGAATTACGTTCTTCGCGACACTACTCTTAATATATAGTGGGATGTCTTTCGTACTCGCGCTATACTTTGCTTTTGACGATTTGAACTTTGAAATAATTTAAAACTTTTAATTATAAAGCTTTCATTCGCACTGGCTCTGCTGCCGCGAGCAGGGGCGTCCCCCCCCCCGAGCTTTACCGGGAGCTGGAGTTGTTCTACGGGGAGCTTTACGGAGAGCTCTAAACTACCTACGAGAGCGCTAAGTGCTAAAAGCGATACATTTTAGCGTTTCTTGGCGTAAAAACGGGATTTAAATTTTTTAAAAATATTACGTGTTATTATATAAACTTTACGTGGACTTTTTTCCCCTTAGCAAGAAACTTTTAACTATCGCCAAAGGCATAAAAGCCCGCCACTAAAACTACTACCGCCGCATTCTCCCGCAAAGTGTAAAATTGAGTAAATAGTTTGTAATTTGCGCCTAAGATGTCGCATTCACCGCCCACTCACCGCCCAGTTAACTCGCAGCATCTGCTGTAGAGTACCTGCTGCCCGTAAAAGCGACGCGAACCCCCGAGGATCATGCCTTTCCCGTTATTGCTTTGAGATACCTACCATGGTTGTCAATGTTAATTCGATTTCAAGTTGGCAAAGATTACTTTGAGAAAGTAAGAACGCGGTGTACCATTAGCCATTCGAGTCGAGATCTCGGCGGTCCTGGTCCAATAGCTGGCGCCATAAGGACGAATGCTCTCAATCTCGGTGCCCAGTGGAAATTCTAGTTTCGTTAAGGAAGACCACTCGTCGGACTTGCTAGGTCAGAACTACTTACTCGCTTTGACGTTTTCGTCGACGAAGTGAATCCATTTTTCATCGACGTCGACATCACGTGCAAACCCTCCTAGGGTTCGCCATGTCTGTACGGCACCAGCCAGACAAGTGGGGTTAAAGAGGGAAGGCAAAGGGCAGAATTAACGACGAAGCGGGCGATGAAGAGAGAGTACCTTGTTTGGGTTGGGCCGAAATTATGCATTGAGGTCGGCAATAAATTTCGCCTGGTAAGCACATAAGGTTACAGGGTGGCACCAACCAGCATGCATCTTCTCGCCCCAGAAACGTACCTTTTTATGCTGTCTCAGTGCATATACTGCGCGCGCTTAAATCCTCGCACTCTGATTGGCTCAAATTAAAAGTACGTGATACGCACCCCTACGTTAATGCTGTGCTAATTCAGGGTGCGTATCACATACCCTTAATTTGAGCCAATTAGAGTGCGAGGATTTAAGCGCGCGCAGTATATGCATTGAGACAGCATAAAAAGGTACGTCTCTGGGAACTGGATGAGAGGTTGCGCCTGATCTGATAAGGCTCACGTTGTTGATTGCACGACTTATATAGGCCCCGCACTAGCAGCGTTCTTTTCTTTAGAGTTCTAATTACCACCCAAAGTACAGTACTAGTACTCAGTCCGTGTCCCTGCCCCTTCAGACTATGGATCTCAAATTGCATCCATCCCCCTCTAGTAGTCGTTCTCTCCTGTCGTCCACTCGAAGCTGGCTCCCTGGAAGAAGAGAGAGCCACAATCCTGAGGACAAGATAGGTCCTTTGGGATTGAATACTCTATTCGTCCCTTCATGCAGCTCTGCGAACGCCGATCTGATTTTCGTACACGGTCTTGGCGGAGGATCACGAAAGACATGGATGAAATCAGGTGATTCATCATTGTACTGGCCGAAGGAGTGGCTGCCGAACGAAGAAGCTTTGAAAGATGTTAGAATCCATAGTTTTGGCTACGACTCGAATTGGGGCAAGAAGAGCATTCTTGGTATTCACGACTTCGCAAATGCGCTGCTCAACTCTATTCTCGATTGTCCATACATCCCTCGGGATACAAAGGCACGTCCATTTTCTTTTGGCATGATCAATTCCAGCTTCGAATATTTGTAACGTATTTTCTGATTTCAATTGCTCGAGCTTAAGAGACCAAGGCTCGTCAAGAATGGATGTTAGTGCAAGAAGCAGCCGGCCTTTCCGTCGTTCGAGGCGGCTTATACCTCAGAAATCAATTACTCATTCTAAATTAGGTTCCCATCGTGTTGATCGGTCATAGTATGGGCGGTCTCGTTATAAAACGAGCATATCTCTCGGCGAAAGCAAAACAGGAATATGCATCTCTAGCAGTCCGAATTCAGGGTGTACTCTTCTTGGCTACACCTCATCGAGGGTCAGACTTAGCTCCAGTTCTTTCGAAGCTCCTCAATTTGATGGGTGGACAAAGGCCCTATGTTACCGATCTCAATCGTGATTCGGAAGCCCTTCGTTTAATCAATGACGAATTTCCCGAGCGGTGCCAAGATCTCCTGTTGTATTCATTCTACGAGACGCTTCCCACAAACTTTGCTGTTAGAAAGAGCCTTGTCGTGGAGAGAGATCTAGTAACAATGGGATACGCAAACGAACGTAGAGCCTACCTGAATGCCGACCATCGCGATGTTTGCAAGTACGTTTCTCGAAGCGACCCGAACTACCTGACAGTCAGGAATGCGCTCGCATCAGTCCTAGCTATTTTGCGGGACCGCTTTGCATCACCAAAACCGGAAATTAGCAAAGAGCGACTGCAACTGCTCGACACTTTGTTAGGTGTATCCGACGCACCTGAGGACGATTTTATGAGTGCAGATAGTAACCGGATGGAGGGCTCCGTCGAGTGGTTAATCAGGAGGGAAAACTTTCAAGAATGGATCCACTATGCCAGCTCGCCGATTTATTCGGTCATTGCAAAGCCAGCCACGGGCAAGACTATCTTGAGTGGAAAGGTTATTGCACATCTCAGAAGACTCAAAAAGCGATGCAGTTTCTTCTTCTTCCGTTATGACATCAAAGAGAAGGCGAACGTCACCTCATTTCTGCTATCCATGGCGTGGCAGATGGCTGACTCCGACGAGAGGATCCTGAGCACTTGTATCCAGATTCTCGAGAAAGACGACCACTTAAAGACCGACTATCGTACCCTATGGCGCAAATTGTTTTTGGAGGGCATTTTCAAGATCCCGTGCGAACGCGTTCACTACTGGGTGGTTGATGCTTTGGATGAATGCAAGAACGAAACAGAAATCATCGCTCTGCTTATGAAGGCGGCCGAGGTATATTCCGTACACATCCTAATAACTTCTCGGAATCGATTTGAGTCTCGTCAGAAATTAGGGAAGTCCAAGGTCAGCGTGCTCTCCGAAGGCATTCTTGAAGAGGATAGCAAGTCCGACATCACGATGTATCTTCACGCAAATATGGATGCTCTCCCTTCTTTTGATGCAAATAGCCAGCAATCCATTGTCCGCCAGATTCTCGAGAAGTCGAGGGGATGTTTCTTGTGGGTGAGCATAGTTGTTCAGGAGCTCAGGAATGTACACACGTCCACCGACAAGCAAAGGATCCTGGATGAAGTTCCTACAGACATGAACGAATTGTATGCTCGAATATTGGACATCATGTCAAAAGCCTCGTACGGGAAAGAGCTTGCAAAAGCAATTCTTACATGGACAGTATGCTCTACTCGTCCATTGAGTGTTCCGGAGCTTCACGAGGCTCTTCAACTGGACCTCAAAGTATCAATCGACGGCCTCGAAAAGTCAATCCGATCATGTTGCGGACAACTAGTCTACATTGATGCAAAGGGCCAAGTACAAATGACTCATCTGACGGCCCGACAATTCCTTCTCGATGCCGGCACGGATTCGGAGTTTGCAGTCAATGAGAAAGAAGGCTACCGTCGCTTATTGTTGACTGGTTTACAGTTCCTCAATAGTGACTTGATAAAAGGTTCAAGGCATCGGAGATCCAGTGGCAGCTGCGCATCTAAAGAAAGTTCTGCCTTTATCAGTTATGCTTCCGATTCCTTATGCGAACATATATCGTACGCATCCTCAATGGATCGAGATGTCTTACTCAGCCTGACAAAATTCTTCAAATCCCCCAGTGTCCTTCATTGGATTGAATACATTGCAAAGCATTCTGATCAACAACGCTTGGTCGAAGCAGGCGAAGCTCTTGGTGCATTCCTTCAAAAAAGACCCGACCAAACATCATCGACATTTGACAACATAGCATTGCTAAGTTCCTAGGCGACCGATCTCGTACGACTCGTGATGCAGTTCGGAAAAAATCTCGAAGCATACCCTGCCTCGATTTTCCATCTTATTCCGCCATTTTGCCCGTCAGCAACTGCTCTGCGAAAGCAATTTGGATCCTCAGCTCGTAGTATCACTGTTCGCGGGCTACGAGCCGAGACATGGGACGATTGCTTGGCTACTGTCGTTGACGTACTTGAGCAATACTCAAGCCTGGCATGTTCGAAGACGCAATTCTCGGTTGGATGTTTTAGTGGTAAAATATTTCTCTTCAAACAAACGACTTGTCAAAAGATTGCCACTCTTCAACATGGGGAGCCTGTGAGGCTCTTGATATTTGGCGAGGTCAAAAACATACTTGTTTCAGCAGGCTCAAAACGTATCTGTGTATGGAACCTCGAATCTAAAAAACTGCTCCATGTGTTTGAAGCGCCTCAGCAATGTATGGCACTCTCTCTTGACGATGAAGACCGACTTCTCCTTGGAGCTTTAAAAGACCATTGCCTAAACTTTTGGGATCTCAACACTGGAGGCCCACCGGAGGCGGTTGATTGGACTCGAGGTCTGGAGGCCATGACGATTCAACTTTACCGACGTCCAACTACTGCCGCGTTTAACATCGACTCAGGCCTCTTGGCAGTCATATACAAAGGCCAGGACATCTTGTTATGGGGCCTCGCTACAGATGCACTTCTAGCTCTCTATGGCAGGGAGTCCGGCATAACCGCTGAAAGCTTGGGAAGGCCGTATGGCTCATCTGGTGTGCGGTGCTTGGTTTTTGGCAATGCGTCTAATGCACACCTACTTGCATGTGCGTACACAGACGGCGAATTAGTGCTCTTTGATACCTCCACACACGAGGTCAAAAAGCGGATTGAGGCATTCGCTCACATTATTGCCTGTTCAGCGGATGGTTTTATGCTAGCTACGGCTGATCCAGCTGGAACAATCCAACTTTTCAATTTGGAGACATTGAAGTTGATTTATCGAATTAGTTCGGTTGAGCCTGGAATTCAGGGTCTTACTTTTAGCAGAGACGGGCTGCGTCTGCTTGACATCAGGGGATCGCGGTGTCGCGTTTGGGACTTGACTGATTTGGTGACGGAGGATCCGCAAGAAGAATTGGGAGGCGCTGCGATCGACCTAAAAATACAAGAAGCCACTTCGGAGATTGCTGAAAATGCTATTTTGATCACATCAATAGCATGTGATGACAATAGCGAAGCGTTCTTCGTCGGCAAAGAAGACGGTTCTGCTCATGTCTACGCTATTGATTCCGGGCTGCCCACTGGACAGCTTTTCAGCCATGCCCATGGGGTTTCAATTGTTTTCCTCCATTTTGAAGACCAAAGCCACACACTCATCAGCGTTGATTCATCAAGCAGGACCATGATCCATAGATTGATACGTCAAGATAATTCTATGATAGCGACCCAGGTCCTATTTGATTATCGGGCGCATGTGGCGGTAAGACAATTTGTCTGTCAACCGGGGCTACAACGCATTCTTATTTGTTCGACCAAATCTGATATGCTTTGGTCTATATCACAGGATGATAATAACCTCTTGGCCACCACTTATTACGAAGACCGTGAGCCATACCGATGGACGAACCATCCATATAACCCTGATCAGCTTATTCTCATAACGCACGACAAGGCCCACATCTACGACTGGCAGACATTACAAAGACTTACAGGAGACATAGGAATCGAGTTACACGGTGAAATTATGCCCGAGCTATCAATTCAATCAATCATTCCTTGCTTTAATGGTACTGTCCTCGCCACTATGTTCAGCGAGTCCAATCAACCCCATTCAAAATCAAAGCTCGTGCTCTGGAGCACATCTAACTTCACTCCTGCGTCGACTTCCGCAGTCCCAGTCCCATGTTACTGTGCTGTATCCGATGACGTTGAAGTTCTGATCGGCAATACTTGCGCCGGCCCCGGACATTCAGAGCGCTTGGTATTCCTGGATGGTGGCCAATGGGTCTGTACTGCTGATATGGAGGCCGCCAAGATGAACTGTTTCTCGCGGCACTTTTTCTTCCCTGCCGATTGGCTGAGTACGAGGAAGGGCTCGGATTTGAGCATCAAGGTGACCAAGAATGGAGACATGTTGCTCGTAAAGGACGACGAGGTCGCGGTTGTGAGGAGAGGACTACTTACGACTGAGTTTGTGGAAAGGGGAGGAGGTAATTTGGCACCATCCGCTAGAGTATTAACACTAGCGCGTAGGGCCGGCAAGGCAGAGCGCAGTCCAAATGACCATTGAATAGATTAATAATGGGGTTTCGACCTTGGCGCCGTGAAACATCTGTGTCACAAACTCTCCTAACTCTAAGAATTTGGAAGGACCTATTGATTCGTCTGCTTTTATTAAGTGTTTGCTGCCAAGTGTGCCACCGTGTTGGGCACAATCACTTAACAATTTCACTGCAATACTTAACCAGATTTTCATCGCATAATATAATTCTAAAATGTGTACATGGCAGTTACAAGCCTGTTATAGCTACACAAAAGTATTCATCTCATATAAATTCCTTCTTGAGTCTAGTAATCGTGGAACACCAACAGATTATCCCACGTAGCTGAAAATCCCAACATCCGATGCTTTCGAGAATTCGGAACATGATACGTGAAGACACCGTACCGATGGAGCTTCGGGTCCAACGATGACCCGATAAGCCACAATTAAAGTTCGGCTAAGCGACATGCTCGGATGATAGAAAAGGGGGACGGCTCGGTAGGAAATTTTATGGTTTCAAGTTGGATCGTATTTAGAAACTTCCAAATTTTACAATACCAGATTTAAATGTAGCTGCTTTCCATTCTGCCATGTTTCACTCATCTCGCAAGCAGTCTCAGCCTTATATGCTGTGGTTTTGTGTTAATTGGGTGGTTTACGAACTCGCTTAACCCCGCGTCCGTGTGGAGGTACTCGGAACGGGATTGAAGAACGGATAAAGTTTGTACTTGTATTAACTAGTCCAATAAATTGATGGGGCTTGCACTGCTGGCAAGGAATGGCGTATCGAAGACTTGAACTTCAAAACATCTATGTGGATAGACGTGCCAAAGGTGGACATAGCGGTTTCAGACTCGCCTCCGCACATAACTATCCGTTCAACATCATAAAAAAAAGGTCGATCAATGAGCCTTATATCTGAAGATGAGGTCGATTGGGCTCAAGGGTCCAAGGACTTCTCAACAGGGTCGCAAGTCCCTGGTTGTTGGCATCAAACGATCCCTCAACAATGCGTCTGGGTAGGCATTTCCCTCTACTAAACACATTTTTCTGGGGAAAAAAGATAAATGCTGCCATGAATATATATTTTGTTGCTAAATTGAATCAATATTTTAGCAAGGATTCTTTGCATACAATTGTGAACTTAGGTTTGATATCTTTTCAAACACAACAAACTGATAAAAATCCAATTTCAGGTTGCGAGGCACTGTATCGTTCACATCCCGCAGGTGTCACCCTCTCCATGACAACAGATTCATAAACGAGCACGCCAGTCCGCCCGATCAAGGTTCATGGTCAATGCGAAATCGTATCTGCCGAGCAGCTCATTGGCGTTAATTTTCGACCCGTCAAATGTGGTTCAACGGGGGCTTTAAACGGAGCGGGATGAAGTTAAAAATGAGATTTGACTTCCCTTCTATCTATGCGGAGAATCTTACCACGCTTCTTGCTAAGAATAAAGTTTCGCGGAGACCGCCTGGTTAGTGTTGAGCCTCTTGGCAATTACAGGCACTTACCGCTGCGATTGCAGAAGCGCACTGACCATATTACACACTTCGCACGCAATGAAGATAGGCAGTTGATATCATCTGTGATTCATTTCCTTGAGCCTACTCAGTTGTCTAGGTAATTTGCTCTGGGGATATTTGTCTTTTTCTATTTTCTCAATTCAAGATGTTCAAATATTGATGCTGGTCCAACCCTCCCCTGTCGCTTAAGACCAGTCTGGGTCCAGGCACCTGGACAGTAGCCCCAAACCGACGTCATAGGGGTTCCGCCCACTGTTCTGCGCGTGTTTAAGCCTGTTCAATCCCACACCAAACCTTAAACGGGGTGAAATGGGCTCCTGTACTGCACCAAACCCTCGTCGGTGTAATCGCACTGACGCCCTGGTAGCCTAGAACTCTTCCGGGCCCTTTAACGCTGTGGAACCTGAAGGAACTTATCGTCACCACCAGTGCCGATCGCTGTTGGCTGAGAAGTGCGACCCAGTGCCCCAGTGCTGGGAGGAAGGGAAAGGCGCGCTATTGCTGGGTGAAGTTTTCGGGCCGTGCGATCTGTGAAGCAACAAACCTCATGATATACTTGTGCCTATGAATCGTGTTTGCATCGACCGGCATGGAGACGTCCCTGATTTTGCAGGGACATGAGTAGGGACGCAGTTGAGACTACGATGCTACAAATATTTGCTTGCGGACTGGTAATTTCATCCTATGCCGAGTGTTGTAACAGATTGGGACTGACAATGCTGCTATTTACAGCCTTCCGTCCCCAACGCGAGCACGATGCAAGCCCAGAGTGGCGATGCATTCCATACCGGCATCGATTTGCAGCTCGCTAGCCTGCGAAGCCTCCCTACTCCAATACTGGTTCTGTCTCCTCAGCGTGTCATCACCTTCGCGAACATTGCTGGACAGAGAATCCTTGGAGGTCCCGACCCCATTCAGTCCCCTGGACGTGGAATCATAGGCAAAGCCCCTTCGGAAGTAGGTATCAAGCTATTATATAACCGAGTATGGAATGCGGTCTTGGATAAGTTCCTTTTCGAGAAGAAGGGTGCAAGAACCGAGGGAGGAGGGACATTCAATGATGACTTAGTCCATAAGGTCGATGCAGTGGTTACCAATTCTCACCTGAGGTTCGAAGAGAGATATTTCCGCATTTTGATCACAGCAATAGAGGGGGAAGATGGCTGCCAGGTTGTTCTCTCGCTGGAGAAGTCGCCGCATGTCGAGAAGAAGTTGATACCTAGGACCCACGAAGACCTCACTCCTCGAGAAGGTGGATTCTCTGTCAGACCTCGTGATTCGACTTATGATTCGCCAACAGATGGACCAAGAGATATTGCCAGGATCAAGAAGGCCGTTTTCGATAGTAGCGATGTGGTGGGGTTCATCCTCAGCGTGGACGAGAAGTTCTACCTCACGAACAAGAAAACGAGAGAGGTGCTGGGAGATGTTATGGGCGGTGCTGAAGGTTGTGATGGTTTGGCCCTGCGAGAACGATTGCAAATATGGGATGAGAACTTTACGAGGCAACTGCAATCGTCCGAGTTTCCTGGAATGAAACTTGTCAGGGAGAAACATGCTTTCACTAATTACAGGTGTGGATTCACGCATGCTATAACGGGAGAAAAGATTGTCATGAATGTCAATGGGGAATGCCTGTACGATGACGATACGGGAGAGTTCCTGGGCGGCATTTGCTGGTGTAGGGATCTCCAAGAATTCTCGGACTTCCTCGTCGAACAGCAAAGGCAGAGAATAGAGAGTTACGAGACAACTTGCAACTTGATGCCGCATCTGGTATGGACGACGACAAACGAAGGATATTGTGACTGGTTCTCAGAGAGTGTAGGTCTCGATGGGTTACGGAGTCTCACTTCAATATACTAACCCTAGTCTAGTGGTTTGAATTCACGGGCATGACGAAGGAAGAATCCGTAGGTCAAGGTTTTGCGAAGGCTATTCACCCGGAGGATTATCCAAAATTGATGGTGAAATGGGATCATCACAGGACGGAAGGGAACGAATGTGAGGTTGAGATTCGATATCGAAGACATGACGGCGTATACAAATGGATGCTGGCTCGCGCATGCCCACTTAGAGATGATAAGGGAAGGATTTTGAAGTGGTACGGGACGAATACGGACATTCACGACTTGGTCATGGCGCGCATTGAGGCCGCAAGGAACAAGCTGCAAATACTGACAGTGCTTGCCCATGCAGAGGTCAATCTTTTCTCTATCAACAAAGATAAAATCATCACAATGGCTGAAGGAGGGATGCTTTGGGACTCGGAGGCAGAGGAATATGATGTTCACAACAAAAGCTCCCTGCTTGGGAGAGATGCTATCGATGTAGCACAGAACACTCAGCCAGGGGGAGTACCTGGTATGCCAAAATGCCATCTTGATAGAGGCCAACGACTAAGCTGCTACTAGGGTACGAGAAGAGCGTGCTTGATGTTCTGTCTGGAAAGGTTGGCGTAGCACAATCCGAGGATACCATTGGATACAGAACCTTCAGGACTCGTGTTGTTGCTGACCTCGAGCACAACGCTGCAGACGGCGGCAAAGAGCCGGAGGTAATAGGTGTATTAGGTCTGACGATCGATATAACAGATATGAAGGCACGAGCTGCTCTTGAAGTTGTCAACACACGACTGATGGTCGAAGAACAAGCTGCCAAGGAGTCGAACAAAATGAAGAGCCAGTTCCTTGCTAACGTAAGGTCGGATATCAAACTGTTGGATTATTGTTGATTGATTAACAGATGTCACACGAAATGAGAACGCCTACTGCTGTAAGCCTTGGAACGTTCTATGATCTCAACCTGCTTCTGACAACTAATAGGGAGTTATCGGGATGGTTGAGCTTCTGGGTGAAGACCCAACACTCACAAGAGAGCAACGAGAATACGTCAACAGCATCCAGTTATCTGCCAAAGCGCTACTTACGATCGTCAACGACATTCTAGACTTTTCAAAAATAGAAAGTGGACGCCTGGATATCGAAGAAGTACCCTTCAACCTCTCTAACGTTGTGGGTGAGCTCTGCAAGCTCTTGGGGATGTTTGCACAACAGAAAAGCCTTGAATTTATCTACGAGAATACAATGGACGAGAACTTGGAAGTTCTAGGAGATCCAGGTCGGACGAGGCAGGTCTTGTCGAATCTGCTTACCAACGCTTTGAAGTTCACGAAGGAGGGGAGTGTCAAGTTGGTTGTGACTTCGACCTCCGTGGATGCCAATACCGATGAAGTTGTAGAAGTCCAATTCGTCATCGAAGATACTGGCATTGGGATTGAAAAGGATGTTCTTGACAAATTGTTCCAACCATTCAGTCAGGGAGACTCTTCCACTGCACGTCTGTACGGTGGGACTGGTCTCGGCCTTACAATCTCTAAAAACGTAAGCTCGACTTTTCTTTCCTCCCTTGATGTTAGCTAACAGGATCCAGCTTGCAAGCCTCATGGATGGCTCGATAGATCTCGAATCTACCCCAGATCACGGCAGCAGAGCAACATTCATCGTTCCTCTTAAAATCTCTTCTTGGTGCCGCAATCCACGACTCGAAAGCTCCTCTTCATCACCAAATCTCGGCTTCCACTCCCGCTCTGCAACATGGACACAACCTCTCGCTCAACGTTCAATCAATCAAGACCTCCTCAATCAACAAATTTCCGCAAGTGTAACAACGAGCTTCCCATCCCTCGCACAAGCTTCGTCATCTCGACATGCATCACTGGATATTACCTCAAATCTTTCCTCTCGACATCCTTCCCTGGACAATACGTTCAACCTCCACATCGGTTCTCTAACACCAGAACAAAGGAGTAAAGTCCATGTCCTTGTTGTCGAGGATAAGTACGTTCTACCGCCTCCCTGCTCCCTTTCACTTCAACGATGCTAACCAATCACCATAGTCCAATCAACCAAACAATCGCAATCAAAAATATCTGCAAACTAGGCTTCCCAGTAACAGCGGTCTGGAACGGCCGCGAAGCCCTCTCCTACCTTCTCTCTCCCTCCGCAACTCAACCCCGACCCGCGATAATACTGATGGATGTCCAAATGCCAGTCATGGATGGATACGAAGCTACACGGATCTTGCGGACCAACAAAGACTATGCAATCGTGATTGACACAACATCAAGTCCCGATAGTGGGAAATATTTGTCCAGTATGACTGCTGGTCCTGCAAGTCCTCGGAGTCCTAAAACTTCAACTGCCCCGATACAAATAGATACTCAAGACGAAAAGTTGAAAGAGAAGCAGGGAGAGGGAGAGGGGGAAAAGCCGGACTTGCTGAGAGATATACCCGTTATCGCAATGACAGCCAGCGCGATCCAAGGCGATCGCGAAAAATGCCACGAAGCAGGAATGGACGACTACCTCGCCAAGCCCGTCGAGCGATCTAGCTTGGAAGAGATGCTCGTCAAATGGGCTGGGAGGAAACGTGGAGGATGAAAGAGAGAGAGATACGCTTTTGTTGATGGTAATCTGTAATGATGTCCTGTACTGTACCCATATTCCCTTCGGCTATAGATCGGAGTATCCAAGCTGGCTGCTGGCGTCGCGCCAAGAATTCTGCTTCTAAAAATAGAAAAATTATCAAAGATATTGGCTCAATTGACACTGTCTGAGGATCACAATTCTGACTCCGCATCAACACAGTCATCCCCACTTCCTCCATCCTCAGTAGCGACAATTATCATCAAATCCTGCGTCTTTGGACCAGTATAGTACTTCCTTGCACTCACCCACCACCATACTAAAGAGAAAACAGCAATGAAAGCTCCCACCCCGACAGCATAGTTCATGTTCGTAGCTGTCACTGGCCTCATCGTCGGGAACAATAGCAATATGCTGATGAAGAAGACCCAAGTACAAGTGATGAAGTTCAATGGCTTCTGCCACATTCCCAGCGTGTAAGGACCAGGTCGGAATACAACGCGAGATGCGTAAATGTTTCGGGCCAGAATAACGGTTGCATATGAGAGGTCTAGAGCTGGAGCTGTAACGTTGAAAATAGCGACAATGGTCAAAGTGGAGCCAATGCCGATGAGGTTCAGAGCACAAGAGAAAGCGACGATTAGCCATACGGCATTGACTGGCGTTTTAGTTATCGGATTGATCTTCGAGAAGAAAGACGAGAACGGTAAGGCGCGGTCTCGGGAGAATGCATAGGCCATTCTGGTATCGGCTAGCATGGCTGAGCAGCCAGTGAAGAACTGGACGAGGATGACGAAGAACCACATTACAGTTCCTCCGATCTGGCCTCCTGCGTTGAGGAAAATTTGAGCGGCTGGTAGGCCGGTGGGAGAGGCGATGATAGCGTCGAGGTCTGTGGTGCAGAAACAGAATGTTATTGTTAGGAGCCAACCTAAGATTCCAGAAATAGTGACAGCATGTCGAATGGCTTGGGGACCTCGGATTGCGGCATCGTGAGTCTCTTCAGATATGTGCGTAGTGCCATCGTAATCTGTCATTGTCCATGTCACCGAGAGAAAGGAGAGGAAGAATGAGAAGACGGTTCCCCAGCCGGAGCCGTCCGTAAAAGTTGTAAAGACCCATTTGAAGGATTGTTTGTTAGGAGTGAGGACTAGGAGAGCGATGCAGATGGCAAGCGAGGCGAGGATGTTTATGGGCGCGAACCAAATGACGATCTCGTGAAGTTGTTTCGTCGTGAGGGAGCAAATGATGCCAAAGACGATCAGGAGTGTAATCGATAGGAGCACAATTTGTAAAGCGGTACTAAGAATTCTTAGCAACTGATCATGGTTGGATGACTGGTGGACCCACGGAGAATAAGCATATGATGTTCCGTCAAAAGCAGAGTTCATGCTCGCAGTCGCCAACATCATCTGAGCAACTGTGTACGCGACACTTGCAACGCCAGCCGTTTGACCTAGCAAGTTGCACCACCCGATGATCCAGGACCAGATCGCAGCGTGCTCGGGAGGGACCACGTTCTTCGTGACAAAGTACATGCCACCTGCGGTAGGATATGCTGAGACGAGCTCGGCCACTAAGTGAAGTTAGAATGGACTTCGATCCGGTGAAAGGAGGTTTCTCATACCCGATGCCGATATGCAAGATGCCATTACAGATCCCACAAACCATGCCCAGACCGAAGCAGCAGGACCTCCTAGAGACAGCGGGCTTCCGAAGGTTGCTGGGACGGATCCGAGCACCCCTAAAACAGAAATGGCATATGATAAAGTGGACCATTTTGTAAAATGCCGAGTCAAATCCTGATCATCTGTCAGCTAATGAGGAAAGGCATGCGAACAAAGGATGGCTTGCCTGAGTATATCCGATTTGAGCAAGCAATCGTTCGTCGTCGTCCTCAATAGTAGCCATTAGATTGGCTCGCCTTGTCGACTTCTCGTCGGGTGATATTGGTATGATGGTCGCCGATGGCGGCTCCTTTCTATCTGGAGACGCCATCGTGAGCAATGAGTACAGACCAGATAACTTTTCTTGATGTGAAGAGAACCAAGGAGGAGGAGGAAGGACAGAAGGTTGAGGAGCAAGAGAACCCACGAAATGATATATATTATACAATGAAATATCGGTCTGCTTCTCAGCTTGCAGCCGAGTTCGGCCACGAACCTTATCACTAATTACAGTATCCAGGCTCTCGGGAACGGAAATGTACGTGGGAGACTCAATCGAGTAGATGCGATTCAGGCGGAGAGTTCCAGAGTGATACAGAATAGGGCTGGTTGTATGATTGGGCCTCCTTCAACAGCCACCGCATTCGATGATGGTGAAGGTGCTGTCATGGAAGAACTCTTCATGCAGCCTTCACTCAGATCTTGGTAAAAACTATGACCACCATGCAGGTGGGGTTGACAACCCTTAATCCGCTTTCAATATTAACCAGGATATTTCTAAGAGCTTGGGAGTTAAAGGCGCAACGCACCTACAGGCACACTGTTTTGCGCGCCAAATATGCGCACAGTTCACAGTGAATGAGACTTGGAAGAGCTGTCACCATCAATTGAAGATTATCATGAGTTCTGTTCTGTTGTGTTTGTGCAAAATTGGTGGAATATTGAAGATGAGATGTGGCGGTGAGAAGGCACGGATCGCTGAAGGCTCTATCCGTTCCCGAAGATTTTCAACCACGTAAGACTCCTTCGCATCAAAGTCGATGACGCCCACGTATGTGAATAGGTAATCAGATCATCATTCGCAATGAATGCTTTGCAGGTGCCAAGTGGCCAATCATAATGGCTTGATCGCGATCGTCAAATTGAAGCCAACGTTTCAACATGACATGCACATCCAACATTGCTTTCTCGTCACGAGTTACGGATGAAGATGTCGACAACAGGCTACAATGCCGAGAGCGAAGCATTCTTGGGACGAGACTCAGGATACAAGTGGCTTCCGAAAGGCTGGTGCTCCCGTCGCGCATAGAAGACCTACAACAAGCCCAAGCGGGGTAGAGCGTGGGGATCCGCACCCTTCTTTGCATTATCGTTTGCAGCATCTATTTACATCGCCGAGCCCATGCAATTACCTTTAGAAGGATTTGTTGGTGTGACCAGTGTTCTGTCTTTTGATAATCGGTCTTCAATTCGGCCTCGAGCGGGGGTCAATGCTGCTATGCGTCGGGGAACCCTAATACGGGCTGATATATCACATCTCTTTGAATGGAGGCGAATTTGGATTACGAATTAATGACTTCATTGGTGTAGCAGCCTCATGTGGGTGCCATCAGCTGTGCTGAATGTCTTCACATGACTTGTCTGGAGCCTTGCCGCCGCGCCACACACACATCGAGAAAGAGGCAGTTGGAGGCGTGTAATTGCGCAATATTAGTGGATTTCTATTGTAACATGCCATCAATCTGGGGGCTAGCCATGGCCGCAGACCACTGATTTGAATCCCCAGGCGGTGTTTTTTTGGGGGCCACACCACATACCTTACCTCGTTATCGGTTTTTTGTCCTGTTTTGGGGGAAATCAAGTGAAGCATGGTGAATTATGTCGACGATTCAAGCCAAGCCCAAGCCTGCTCCTGACATGCTTAGGCGATGTCAAGCTGGAGATAAACAAATATTATGGTCACGTGATGGCCACTTGCCAGATCGTATTCACAACGACCTGTTCACCAACCTGTGTCTGTTATTACCAGCTCAATAGAAATACTACTTCATGTTATTGTAAGCCATAATACCTGCAGATGCTCAATCTCTGAGTGTATGCGTCTTGTTATCACAAAGGCACGTGACTGAGATGCTTACGAGTGAATGCTTAAGAGTTCCAAGATACCGGTAGTTCAATTTGCCTGGAAACTTCTGCGGTCATATAAGCAGCAAGAGCCTTTACCTCTTGGAACACCCATTCTAGTCTGCGTCCATCACTAAGCGCTGGGCGCGTCTGTGTGCAGCCTCAGCTGAACTGCTACAGCCTCAACCCTGGCCCCCTAACTGTTTTTTTATACTATAAAACATCAAAATTCTAATTTCTGTTTGGATGTGCCCTTTACATGCGCAAAGCTAGTATCCTCTTCTTTCCTCTCCAATTAATTGCCAAGCGGACATTCGTCTAAATCATGACGCATAATTTTCAGAAATGGGTAGACAGCACCTTCTCCCCAAACCTATCCCAGTTCTACCGAATGGGGCCATGCAATCCCGAGATACTTATGGTCGAAAAAGAGTGTCGATTTCAGACGGAAAGCTTTCAAGTCCCTTACAACTCAACAACAATCGATGCATTTACGGATCTACTCAGTTTCACATTTGCTGTCCACTTCTTCAGCCTTGTCGCATACGCTGCCTATCCCTATGTGACATTACATCCGATCAAATGGCGGCATGTCTTTCAATGGGTCGCGCTTAGGTTCTTTCCCATGCTGCCGTATGTCTACATAGTGCGAAATTTAGTTCGCATTGCTGTTAGAGCTGTTGTAGAGGATGAGCTTGCCGGCGATCGAGAAGAGAACGAGGAGAGCGACTCTCTATATGACAACGCATCATTTCACACTGTTCCCTCCAGGCTCCCGGCTGACGATATTACAGGAGACGACATGGCTGTCAATACTGGAGGGAATGCACACCCTTCACCCAGAGTCAGCTTTTATCTGGCTGCAGCTATGCGTGTGCACGGAGAAACAGACAATGAGAAGGTCTTGTCAATCCATTGGTGGATCTTCAGCCCAACCAAGTCAAATCAGTCACCTCCAATAGCGAAGGACGTCATAGCATCGTTTTTATTGCAGTACTTGTGTTCATGGTAGCAAATACGAGTCTGCTTTCGGTCTCATTTGCACTGTATGCCATGCGATTGCACATTACTTACGGAAGAGCGCCTGCAACTTACGTCACCGCTTTGGGTCTTGACTATCGCGTGGGATGGCTTGAGATCGGAGCTCTGATGGCGATGGTCGAGTCACTCATAATTCACGACCTAAATTGTAAGTGGAAGACTACCCAATTGCCAGAAGACAAGAAATCGATTTCAGCGAGCGATCTATCACGAGACTACTGCTTCTAGATGTACCTTAAAGTCACCGTTGCGGGGTTAATACAGAATGTGCTATTGATGGCGACGAATCGATACGGAACCCTCACACTATTCCAAGCAATCATCGTATCCATTGATTGGTTCTTCAGCGGCATTGGGATCTTGTTGCTCATTATTGTTGCTGGCGTCGTAGGCCCGAACTTCAGGAAGATTTGGTTTTTGCTGTCCCTCGTACATCAAAACCATCCAAATAGTTTGCCGTTTTGCCTAGCCTTCTGCTTCCTTTCTACAGTTGTGCTGCAGATAATTCAGGACCATGCGAAAAGAAAGCAGATCGAGGCAGGAATTTACTGGCCTTGGAACCATCGTTGGGGAGTCAGCGTTATGAAAGCAGTCACTCGGCATCTCTGAGCTACTTGAACTATAACTACGTCTCAAGGAGAGCGACATTTTTAGAGCTTCGAATACTCTATCTTTTATAGACTTGCATGGTATACTACTTCTTTTAAATCTCGAGTCTCGAACGGAAGTGTGGTATAACCATTTCTCCCTGGGACTTTCCACTTCCATCTTGTAATTCGCTGTTCTCCATCCTGTATTGTTTTCAGCACCCATAAGCCAATGACTGGCAGCATTTTGAAGCCATGCCCAGAGTCCCCAGAAACGGCAAAAAGTCCTTCCACGCCAGGGACGAAGTCAATGATATAATCATGATCAATTGTTTCCATGAACCAGCAGAACCCCTTTCTCACGAACGGCCTTTCCGCAAGTGCCGGCAAAACCTCCCTCAGTAATTGCCGCACCCTGCGCTCGTCGTCTGTCGGTATGAACTGGTAGCATTCTGGTCGATCCGGGGGCACAGAGGCACCGTCAACCAAGTTGGTATACCCTCCAGTGGCAGGGCACAGCTTGATCAATCTTGTTTTCGGATCAGGCTCGAAAAAGAATCCCAGATCACGAACATAAGTCACAGGAATGCCATGCAGCTGTTTTGCTTCCTCGGGAGTGACCTCAATGTGGAGGACCGGTACGCCGAGTGCCTTCTGGTATTCTCCGATTGAAGGGAGAACAGATGCAGCACACGCACCAAGCGCAAGGATCATGAGATCCGCTTGGAAGATCTTCCCGGATGCCGTCTTTGCTCCTATGCACTTCGACCCGGTATAAAGAAGTTTCGCAACCCCATCACCAAGTTCAAACTTCACGCCGAGAGCCATGCACTCCTTGTACACAGCTTCCATCGCATCTGTAGCTCTTGCGTATCCAGCAAGTTTGTTAAAGTATCCCTTCCATCCTTTCTCGGGTCCATTAAATGCAGGAGCATGTTTCTGAATGTCTTCTCTTGTCTCGATGTCCGAGATTGCGCTGGAGAATGAGGGGTTGGAAGCGATTGATGCGCGAAACTTTCGGAGAGTCTCTTTTGTTTTTTCGGGCGCTTTTTCTGAATTCGCGAGCAGATAGCCTACTTCGCGATAGTGTGGTTTGAAGAGAGGTGTTTTCCATGCATTAATTGCTTCCTAATTATTAATGAGTTCTGGAGAATTGGCAGAAGCGAGCGTCACATACCAGAGCAAGCTCGGAATAAAATGAGTCTGGGTATTCAGCTCTCACGATCTTGTTGAGATCATATCCTGCTGAGTACTTAGATGGGATCGTGGTGGCTTTCTCTAAGACAGTGATGTTTTTGTACCCCGCCTTTGATAAGTGGTAGGCCGTGGAAAGGCCAAATGTACCAGCACCAAGTATAAGGACAGAAAAATCCATCATTCGGCTGTGAAACGTAATCAAACTTCTACCCGAGATCCTCAATGTCTGAGTCTGTCAGCTATTTGAAGTTTGTTGCAATATCTATAATTCGTGGTCCTGGTGGTCTCACGTGTTTTTTGGTCTGTACCTGCAGCACTCGAGACCCTCCACACCAACCGGCTAGCATCGAAAGCCACAACAGCGAATCATGACACTTTATAGGAATGATTAGGAGATAGAGCCGGCAGGTCGAAGCGATGAAAAGCATGATAACAACGCACTCCCACTTTCGGGGACTGCAAGAGTGGGATCCACGATAATGAACCCCGCCAAGGCAGGTCCCCAAGACGATTTACTTAGAGATGGAAATGACAATCTACAACAAAGCACGCATTTACTCAACACCTATGTCTTGGCAAAGCTGAGCAATGGTACGCGAAGCAAAGAACTCCGAGTCGAGAAGGCGCTACCGTAGTGGGTGCTGGATTTGTCGAGGTGAGCTTTATTTCCGCCCCACCTACCTCGGATTATATAGCGTTACTGAATTATCTGCAGAGAAGAAGATCAGATGTGATGGTGAGTAACACTTAGCTGCTGAATGGATGACAACCTGAATATTTCATGCAGAAAGGAAGCCGAGCTGCTCTTCTTGTGAGAAATCTCACAGGAAGTGCTACTATGGCATCAAGCTTCTATGGCAGGATGAGGCTGACTCAAGGGGAATTGCACTTGGCCGCTCGGGTTCGTTTCTATTTTCCAGCATCATTCTAAATCAGCACTTACGCTTCTCTCAAAGGAACGAGCAGGAAGTTGAAGAGGAAGGATCGTGATGAAAGGCACCCACGTGCTTCACTTCATGCAAACCCGAACTTCCTCTGTGTTGGAACTGTCGAGGATTGGATGTTTCTCAACACAGCTACGAGAGATTTCGAACTTGGTGATGGAGGAATCAGTA
Source organism: Acephala macrosclerotiorum (assembly GCA_014904845.1). Classification (NCBI taxonomy): domain Eukaryota; kingdom Fungi; phylum Ascomycota; class Leotiomycetes; order Helotiales; family Mollisiaceae; genus Acephala; species Acephala macrosclerotiorum. The sequence continues at coordinate 258,347 of MU119233.1, forward strand.
TAATGAGAGGCGAAACAAACACATTTCATCGTTCATCGTCGCCGTGGTCCGAGGCATCAGAAAAAAGCCGGGCTGCATCGCCAACGTTGTCGACGAGCTATGGAGCATCACCACAGAGTACCACTTGGAGTACCGGCCTTGAGAGAGGAACTTATGAGCGTCAATATTTCATCGACGCAAGCTATTCCTGCAACATTTACACAGATCCTCTGCTCAGACTTTCGAGTCAGTCCTCGTCGAGCTTCGCGGTACCACTTTCGCCTGCACTCTTCGACTTCAGTCCAACGGAGGGATCACTACTCGACTACTTTCAAACTCAACTTGCGGCATGGTGTCGAGGATTCGGCCCCAGAAATCCGTATAGCACGATAATCTTGAGATTGACCTTTGGCACCGGATCGACAATGTTATGGCATGCAGTTTTAGCCGCATCAGCTAATCAGCTACGCATCCTCAATGACTTGAGGTTTCATGAGGATGTTTGGGTACATCGAGGAAAAGCCTTGAAGGCTTTATATTCGAGGATACAAACTTGCAAGAGTCAGGATGACTGGTCTGGTTGGGAGGTAAGTGAAATCCCACGCAGAAAAAATGTCTGTCCCAACGTTAAAGAACGCAAATTGACCTAAGTATCCATCAGGATATACTAGCAACAGTGATCATGTTGACCTTCTTTGATGTACGCCCCCTCCTGAAAGCTCTGACTCGGACTCATCTGACAATGGCAGGTTTCCGACAAGTGCTCCTCCTCTTGGAGGAGTCATCTAGACTTCGCGCGAAAATTTCGCTCACTACCTCAACTATCTTCTCAACGACTGTCGACAGACCAAGAAAGCCTACTACATTTCTTCTCTTGCTACTTCCACTCGCATGAAGCAGTAGCTAGCACTGCTGCCGACTGCAAAGCAGGTGGGCTGCAAAAGACTTCTTGGTTTCCACCTGAAGTTCGCATGGAAGACATGAACAGCGATGCAGGAGTTTCACATGAACTTCTCTCTCTGATTTCGCAGATCTCGGACCTCGGGCAGGAAAAGGCCAAAATTGACGCTGAAACTTATCAAGGCCAAATTATGTTGACAAAAGTTCAGGTCCAACGCGACGCTATTGAACGCCGCCTTCACAACCTCAAGCAAAATATTTCATCCCACCACCCAGGTCACGAACCCAATGACTTTTCGCCCCACGACGAACTCGGCAATATCGCCTCCTGCAAACGCCTAGCCGCCCTCCTCTACCTCCACTTCCGTCTCGATGCCTCCACTCCCTCACAACCTCACATCATCCGCCTTACCTCTCAGATCCTCTCCCTCCTTCCCAAAATTGGAGTATGGAGCAACACAATCCTCTGGCCTCTTTATATTATTGGTGTGATGGGCATACGGAGTGAGAGGGATGAGGATAAATTGGTTGTCTTAGAGCGATTCAAGGCTTTGCAGGAGACGAGACAGCTGGGGAATGTGAAGAGGGCAAGGCGGGTGGTGGAGGCGGTTTGGAGAATGAGGGATATTAGAGGAGTGGAGGGAGTGGGGTGGGAAGATGTGCAGGGGATTGTCTTGAGGGATGGTGGGGAGTTGAGCTTGATGTGATCATCATGAATCTGTATACTGGAGGTGGACCCTCCCAACGGACCTTTTGTAGGAAATCTGGAGGTTATATGGTATGCTTATTATAGCTAAGGATTTGAAAGCAGGTTTGGGTTGCTTGACCGATGAGTGAGACTCCTTATAGGCTTTGGTCACTACACTATAAGTTAACGAGTGTTGGTACACTTTCAAGATTCTAATCGTGTAAAGCTTCAAGCTATGAATGGCTGGAACTTTCTCTGTACAGTGTACTATCGCCCAACATTCGCCCTCGAAGAGACGGCGCAATGTTTAACATCCCAACCATCGTCCTTACAATGCAGACTTTCATCTACGTCACATATCTGAAGTAAGGCTGCTGCTCATCCGTCTCATCCAGATACTCCGTAACCAAAACCTCGATCTCATTGGTATCAACATCAACCGCCTTCCCGTGAACCATATCCTTCTTCTTGTTCTGCCAGGCAGCAACAATCCAGTAGATACCCATCAATACGGCACAAACAACGAAAGTCGTCAGAGCAGAGATGATACCGCCAGTGTAGCGAGGAGCCTGCGATGTCCGGAATGTTTGGGGTCCGATCATGTTACCGACCGCATACCCAACGTGCAGCATACCGTATGTGACAGCGCGCTTGGTGTGACCGGCTGTGTTTGCCATGGGAAGGGTTTGAGCTGTTGAGTATGGACCTGGAGGGGGCAATTAGCTCATTGATCTCGAGGAAGCGAGTCAAATAAAAGTTCACTTACCCCAATACATGTACATCAAATACAAACCGATCATCTGTCCTGCCATGTTGGATCGTGGCAGAACATATGCCAAAATGGTGCCGATGAGAGGAGGTGCGCAGGCCATCATGACACAAAGGCAACGTCGATTGTGCCACCTGCCTGCAAGATACGAGAATACTAATGCAGCGAGAGTCGACATAACTCCTGTAGGCATCGAAAGTAGTGCCGATGTTTGCGAATCATAGCCCAAGCCTTTGATAATGAGAGGTCCAAACGTGATCAATGCTGCATTGGAGATATTGATGGCGATACTAAAGAAGAACTGTAGCCAGAATTTGAGGTCGACGACACTTTCGATGGCTTGATCCCATTTCCACTTGTGGTTCTCCATACCGGTCTTGTTTTCTGCTAGACGTTGGACGGCGTGCCATTTCTCTTCTTTGGTGAGAAAGAATGCGTTCATTGGCGAATCGGGAAGGAAGAAATAGAGGACAATCGAGTAGAGGATATTGATGGAGCCGGTGAGCAGGAATAGGTATTGCCATCGCTTCAAGGGTGCGTCGTCGGGAATCTGTCCCACAACCCAAGACCAAAATCCATTGACGACAGAGGAAAAGCAACTGAGAATGACTAGATATTTTGTTAGTCAACCGAGAACTCGAAGATTTTCGTGAAAGAGAACTTACAAGCAATCCTCCAAGGCTGTTCTCGGATCTTCCAAAAGTTGCCAATGATCAGCATCAATCCTGGTTGGATGATGCTCTCGAAGAACCCCACTATACATAAATCAGTATGGGATTTGAAGTATGATTTGTGAGTTGAGGAGTTCAGGAGCCGAGTTCACAATACTCGCGGCGAGCTCGGCTCTGAATATCGCCTTAATCATAGGGTAGAGTTTCACGTACTGAAAAATCTAATAGCCATTATACCACTGAAACGAGCCTCAAGTGCCATCAACAGTGTACAGCATGACCAGATGATAGAGCAGATAGCCATAAACTTGGCGGTAGGGAGTCGATGAACCAGATATGTCAGGGGAAATGTTCCCGCGATCATCTATATGCCATATTAGCGATGAGACCAGATGCCAGAAATGTTTGACGTCAAGACTTACACCAAGTGACAAGATGCTCCCACACCAGCTGTATTCCTGCCCCTTCAAGCCATTGTCGGTCGAAAACCCGTAGAGAGCCGCCGTAGACAGCTCAACCTTGTCGACTGCACTGAGAATGGCGAAGAACATCAACTAAAGCGGTATCAGACCCAGATATGGAGGCGTTCCTCGAGGCAGCTGACGTACAAATGGAATCATCCATCCATCAATCTTTTTCATCATCCTCTTCTCCGCCTCGGGAGTCATGGGAGGGTATGGTCCATTGTTCGCTAAGAATTCTGCTGCTTTATCAATCTTTTGAAGGTCTAGATTGGCAAGCAGTCCCTTAGGGCTTTGTGAGCTTCCATCAATGTCGGACTCAGCGACCATGATCTGCTCTTGAGGATCCGAGACCATGGGTGCTGTCTTCTCGGCAGCGCCCATCTTGCCACAGCTTGTGAGAAAAGAATAACGAAATGTATCAAGAGGTTTTTGTTACCGTGACTCAAACTTTGAGCTGCTTGAATAGTGGTTGAACTGTGGAAGGAGAGCTTGTCAAGATGGCGAGTACGTATTTATGTTGAAGGTTGCAAGAACAACTTCCACAAAAAAAGGAAGCAAGATAAGAATGATAGATAGCAGAGATAAGTTGGATGCAGATGGAAATCTTGATAGTGGCATGTCATGAGTTTCCCCGTGCGGACTTCTACACAAAAAGTCTATCCAGGGCCAAGACCATCTTGGATGGACTCGCGGTCGCCTAGAGGTGCGGAACGAACTACGTAGCAGGCATTGAGGGCCCTCCTCTCGTATGCCATGATATCTGCAATGATAAATATCCCCAGGAATGGTTCGTGAGGGATGTGCAATCAAAAGTGGGATGTTCTTCGTTAGACATTTATGATGTTGATAAGAGGATAAGTGAAGGAAGGTCGAAGCGTTCAGGTGCTGCAGCACTAGCTCGCAGTGAAGCTCAGCGCGGCGACGCGTTGTGGTGGGTCTCTCTTGCCCTGAATTGTCGTGTCCTCCAACATCTTCAACCAACAATATTGAGAATCTCCAGCCTGCACGATTAACGGGCCCACGAAAGCAGGTGCAAGCGTATCTATCTGCGAGTAAGTAGGTAATCCTACAAGGGACCGCCGAACGATATGCTATGCCAACCTTGGGGCAGAATCGCCGACTGCATCGCGTTGACCTTCTAGGTTACCTGCACACTTCTCAGTCCCAGCGGAAGGAGCCCAGTCGAGAGCGAATCTACAAGGAGGAGAAGCATATTCTGCGATCTGCAATTGCAGGGCCCCATTCGAGCGATTGGGGTCGTTGGATGGGCAAGAGATGTGTGATGCAGGCCGATACAAATCTGGAGAGCTACTGGAAGGTTGCATATCTGCAGAACATGCCATTTCAGTAGCTGAACCCTTTGTTTCGAAATTTTCTATTGTAGACCTTCTCTTATCGTTTTGGTCATTTGCCTTGCTTTCTCTTTCATCTCACCACAATGGCACCACATCGGATTGAAGCAGAGGAGTTTTCAAAGTCGGTCAAGATTGCTATCGGTATGCTAGATTGAGAGCACAAGTTTGAAGCGACCATTAAGCTGACTCTTGCTTCCAGACAGAGGCGGAACATTCACAGTATAGCAAACCGCTTGACCTTTAGGAAACTTGTTTACACTTTGAACAGGATGTTTGGGCGGCTGTAGACGGGCAACCAGATATTGTTCTCAAGCTACTTTCAGTCGACCCCGGCAACTATGCTGATGCACCATCGGAAGGTATTCGACGGGTGCTTGAGCAGGTAACGGGCACCTCGATACCCCGAACTGCGCCCCTTCCGAAAGCCCATATTCATTCCATTCGAATGGGGACAACAGTTGCTACAAATGGTGCGCAAAGCTATCCTCGTCAGCTTGCTATAGTTCTGATCAGTTCCCAGCATTACTTGAGAGGAAAGGCACCCGTCACGCCCTGATTGTGACGAAAGGCTTCCGCGACTTGATTGACATCGGTAATCAGGCAAGACCTAGACTCTTCGACTTAGCTATCAGCAAGCCAGAAACTCTTTACGACAAAGTCATCGAAATCGATGAGCGAGTTACTGTTGAAGAATTCAGCGAGGACCCCTCTCCTCCAACAACACCTAAAGATTTGATACCCGGCGTTCTGGTCAAAGGCAGCACGGGAGAGCTTGTTCGAATTCTTCAGCCATTTGACGAGGGCGAAGCAAGAACGAAGCTGCTCGCTTTAAAGGCAGATGGCATTGACGCCCTGGCGATATGCTTCTGTCATTCATACATCTTTCCTGATCACGAACGCCGCATGGCTGAAATAGCCCTGGAAATTGGCTTTCGACACGTTTCGCTTTCGTCTGCTGTTGGAGCCAAGATGATCAGGATGTTGGCACGAGGTAGTTCAGCTTCCGCTGATGCTTACTTGACGCCCGAGATCAAAGCGTATGTGGATACATTCGCTCAAGGATTTGAAGGTGGCAATCTTGATGGCGTGAAATGTGAGTTTATGCAAAGCGACGGAGGATTGGTCAACCACAAAGTCTTCAGTGGCTTGTGAGGCATTCTGAGCGGTCCCGCTGGTAAGTGGAAATATCAATCCCATCTCACAGACCTTTTCCTCGAAGGTATTGCAGCTAATTCCAACTTCGGAATAGGTGGTGTTGTTGGATACGCAAGGACATCTTATGATCAAAAGACTCCACTTGTTGGCTTTGACATGGGCGGTACGGCTATCTTCTTCTTCGGGTTTAATCTTCTTGTCTAACTCCAGAAGGCACCTCGACCGACGTTAGCCGATACGGAGGCAGCTTTGATCATGTCTTCGAAACCACCACAGCAGGTGTCGTGATTCAAAGCCCACAACTGGACATCAACACTGTCGCTGCTGGAGGAGGAAGTATCTTGTTCTGGAAGAATGGCTTGTTTCAAGTCGGACCTCAGGTAGGCTACTACCATGGTTGTCTGGTGCTGAGCTGATCTATATGGCAGAGTGCTGGCGCTCATCCAGGTCCTGCATCATACCGTAAGGGTGGTCCATTGACTGTCACTGACGCCAATCTCTTCCTCGGCCGACTCATACCTTCCTACTTTCCGTCCATCTTCGGCCCTACTGAGGACATGCCTCTGGACACGGACATCGTAGCAGAGAAGTTCAAGGTATTGACGGCGTCAATCAATGCCGATAGCGGAAAGTCAATGACCTCCGAAGAAGTAGCAATGGGGTTTATCGATGTCGCCAATGAGTCCATGTCTAGGCCCATCCGGGCTATCACAGAAGCTCGAGGCTACGAAACAGGAGCACATAACCTTGCTGTCTTCGGTGGTGCTGGAGGCCAACATGCCTGCGAGCTCGCGAAGAAGCTTGGCATCAACCGAATCATCATTCACAAGTTCTCTAGTATCTTGTCGGCATATGGGATGGCTCTTGCTGAAGTCGTTCAGGAAGCGCAAGAGCCAAGCAGCGAGTTCTACTCTGCCGAATCTTCACCACGTCTTGAAGCTGCCCTTGAGGACCTGCAACTGAGGGTCAGAGATGGGTTGCTGGGCCAGGGTATCAGCCAGAAAGAAATTAAGTACCAGAAGTATCTACATTTGAGATATGAAGGGACTGAAACGCAACTCATGATCCCAAAACCTGCAGATGGGGACTATCGAGCGTCTTTCGAGCGGGAGCATCTGCGAGAATTGTCATTCATCTTCCCAGCATCCAGAAAGGTAATGGTAGACGATGTCCGTGTACGAGGTACAGGCGGCAATGGGGAAATCATGCAAGACGGCGAGACTTTGGTAGAGGAAATGAAGTCTATTGAGCTAGCCACGGAAGCGAAAACCACTGATGCCGCTCATGAGGTAAGTCGATTTCTCCAGATGCAGACACGCCTAACATCACTCAGGTCAAGGTGTACTTCCCAGGATCGGGCTATCAAATGACGCCAGTGTTCCTCCTCGATGGCCTTAATCGCAGGACCACCATCCGCGGTCCTGCTGTTGTCATCGACAAGACGCAAACCATTGTGCTTGTTCCAGGCTCGAAAGCGAGCATCTTGACCTCACACGTGATCATTGATCTTGGTGAAGCCAAGATAGCCGTTGGCGAAGTTGCGTTGCCACAGACAGTCAACCCAGTTCACCTATCCGTCTTTGGCCATCGTTTCATGGGCATCGGTACGTGCTGCATTCCGGGGTCTCAATGTTCGACTTAGAAATTTGCTGATGCTGATTATTCTATAGCTGAACAAATGGGCCGGACTTTGCAAAGAACCAGCTTGTCATTGAATATCAAAGAGAGACTTGATTATTCTTGTGCCATTTTTGGACCAGATGGCGAGCTGGTCGCCAATGCTCCTCATGTTCCCGTCCACTTGGGAAGCATGAGCTATGCCGTCAAGTACCAGCAAGAACTTCACGGAAGCAATCTTCGACCCGGAGACGTATTAGTCTCTAATCACCCAGGTTCGTTCCTCCAGAATCGGCCTCGATGCTTTCCACTAACATCCATCCCACAGAGGCTGGCGGGACCCATTTACCAGACATCACAGTCATCACGCCTGTGTTCGACAGCACTGGCGAGAACATATGTTTCTTCACAGCATCCCGTGGTCATCATGCCGACATCGGTGGCCTTGGTGGAACGTCAATGAATCCCAACTCTATGTTCCTCTGGCATGAAGGTGCCGCTATCAAATCTTTCTTCTTAGTCCGAGATAACAAATTCGACGAAGAAGGCATCTTGGAAATCCTCAAGAAACCAGGCGACTATCCCGGATGCGCGCCAGCCAGAAGGACGGCAGAGAACCTATCGGATCTTCAAGCACAGATCGCGGCCAACAACAAAGGACGCTTGCTGATTGAGTCGCTCGTGGAAGAATATGGACAGTCTGTTGTCCAATTCTACATGAGAAAGATCCAAGAGAATGCCGAGATTGCTGTAAGAGGCTACCTCAAAGGCGCACGAGACAAGTTTGGTCCTGGAGTCGATCTCGTCGCAGAAGATTACATGGACAACGGCTCGAAAATGTGCGTGAGCATCTCGATCGACGAAAGTGGATTCGGCACCTTTGACTTCACAGGCACCACATGTGAGATGCTCTCAAACATGAATGCACCTCCCGCAATCACATACTCAGCTCTCATCTACACCCTCCGCCTCCTCATCGGCTCCGATATCCCAATGAACCAGGGCTGCCTAGCACCAACTAAGATTATCATCCCCAAGAAGACGTTCCTAAACCCTACGACGGACCGTGCTGTTTGTGCTGGCAACACGCAGACTTCTCAGCGTCTAGTCGATCTCTTGCTCAAGGCTTTCAGAGCAGCAGCCGCTTCGCAAGGATGCATGAATTGCTTTGGCTTCTTCGGTCGCTCAGCTGTTGACAAATCGGTGCTCACATTTCAGTATGGCGAGACGATGGCTGGTGGCAGTGGTGCTGTGCCTGGCTCGCATGGGGCAAGTGGAGTTCAGGTTCACATGACCAACACTCGAACGACGGATGCCGAGATGCTGGAGAAACGATATCCAGTCATTGTCCGCGACTTCTCAATCCGTGAAGGCAGTGGTGGGAAAGGAAAATGGAACGGTGGAAATGGTATCGTGAGAGATATCGAATGCCGTGTTCCACTGATGTTCAGTCTCGTGACTGAGAGGAGAGTCATCAGGCCTTATGGCATGGAGGGTGGTGAGCCTGGACATCTTGGTGCTAATTATTGGGTACAGAAAGGGGAGGATGGTGAGTATACGTGGTTGAATATTGGACCTAAGGGCCAGGTTGATATGGCTGCTGGTGATAGGTGCGTTGTGCATACTCCCGGTGGGGGGGCTTGGGGTAGCGTTGGGGATGTTGAAGATGGTCTTGAGGCCGTCTCTACTACGGAGCAACATAATTTCACTCCGCGCGCCACAGGGAGTCACTATGCTTATGTAGCTACGCAGGAGGATGCGTAGAGTGATAGGCTCATCTATGTAGATAAGTTTAGACGAGGCACCATCGTTGGATGCTTCAGTACCACCGTTATTGAAGGACCTAGCCATAATGATATCGAAGTTTGGATGCCTGATAAAGCTTTTCAATTCTAGATTCTATCAACTTTTCGGTTTCACTCTTCGGCCGATGATTACGGGCTGAACCGCTGACAAGGCCTTGGCACTCATCATCCTCATCCCACTTCATCAACTCGATTGAATTTGTAAGTTTGAATTACATTCGTACCATTTGCCAACCACTCTCCGTTCTTCAAATATCTTTAAACCCGTCTCGGGGTTAAGCAGTCTCCCCCATTAATCTTCTTGACAATCAAATATTGAAGCCCCCGACTCTACCCCACCATCATCCCACCCCACCTCATACCTTCTCCAACATCAACAAACAAAAAGGGAACCCCAGGCCTCAACGCTTGCGTCATCGCGCCCAAGAACCCAAAACCCTCCCACTCACCTCCCAAGAAACAAATGACCCTCTTCGTCACCATCCACGTCTCACCCGAAAACACCGAGAAATTCAAAGAGCGCATCGACCCGTTTGGAAAGCATGTTCTGAGGCGGCTGAATGTCTTCTTTTTGATGTGTTTCGGGATTCGGAGGTTCCGGGGGGGTTTAGGTTTGTGGAGGTTTGGAGTAAGGGACGGGAGTGGTTTGAGAAGGTATGTTGCTTGAGAGATGGGGAAAGGGGCTGATGAGCGATAGGAACAATTGACGAAGCCGTACTATGCTAGCTTGTGGGTGAAGTCGATGCCGTTGTTGGTTGAGGAAGGTGAGTTTGTGCGAATTAAATTGTGGGATGGTGTTTGCTGATTTAATGGTAGCTAAGATGGAGTATTTTGAGAGGGAGGGCGAAGGAAGTATTTGGAGTGATGAGTATCTAGCTGGCGGAAGGAAGATGGAGAAGACGCAAGTGGTTGCATGACAGTTTGTTTTAAGTAAAGTATGGGACATTCATAACCACCGTGATAAATGATTAAATTAAATTAGATTATGAGTCGTTAATCATAATTTAATCATGAAAATATACTGTTAATCATAATTTAATCTAAATCTAATCAAGTTAATCATGATTATATTACATTAACTTGATTAACACGTGACTAAATGCGG
>MU119233.1:268944-314462 GCA_014904845.1 Acephala macrosclerotiorum
CTATTTCGAATCTTCGACTCTTTGCCACTTTATTATAAATCAAGTAAAATTATTTATAGTTTTTTTTATCAAATATAACTTATTTTAATATGTGAGGTCTTTATAATTTCGAAAAGTATTATTTTTTGCTAGAGTCACGTGGTTAATCATAGTTAATCATGATTATAATTAATTATAATTATAATTATAATCATGATTTTTTGGATTTTGATTAATCATAATTTAATTTAATTTAATCAAGTTAATCATGATTTTAATCAATTAACGTGATTATTTTTGATCACGTTGTTCATAACTCCATGATTTTGAATTTCGTCTTCGAGAATTTTCGCCTCCTCATTTCCCCCTCAACTTCTGCTCCTCAACCCACTCCACAGCACAGTATCCAGATACTTGACATCGAATCTCGACTTGAGCACCGCTTCACGACCTTCATACATATTCCACCCGTTATAATAGTTCCCGTGCCACGCCAACGCCTCATGGAGCCCATTTTCACCAACAGGACACACATCCTCATCAGCCTCGTTATCATCGCGACACAACTCGTCCCCATGGTCCACAAACTGCGCATTCGCAAACAGCGGACCTTCTCCCCTTTCCGCAACAACACACAAACTTTCATCTGGGAACGGCTTTAACTCCTATCTTCTACCAAACAGCTCGCAGCTCATCGCTGATAAGTTCCCAGACCTCGAAATCAACAACAAAATCTTGCAGTATGCTGAATTCAACAAATGTATCGAGCAGATCCGAGACAATTTTCTTTGCAGACGCGCTCTTTGAGGTGCCCAACGATGATTCTCGTTGTTGAACCACCAGTGGTCCACATTCCGGAGGTTTTAACCCCCCTCGCGGATTGAGTGTATCCGCGAGTAATGAATACTGTAGACATGCATCACTTGGTATCATTCTCCCCTCAATATCAAATATAGGCTTGATATCTGTAGTGAGATATATCTAATCTCGAGAGAGATTGATCTAGCATTCAGGCGAGCATTTTGAGGCGTCTTTACCGAAATGGAGCTCTTGGTATGTCTTCTTGGCTTCTGCGCGGGATTCTTGTGCATATGTGAGATGCGTATGTGCTGGCCGACTGGCGGTAGAGGGTTGGAACTCGGAGTACATCTGGGAGAGCTAGCTTTCCCTGCCCCTCACTTTTTGATCAGTAGATGCGCAACTAATGGTGTCCTCTCTCGTGGACGACTTCTGGTAACTCCGAATGCTTCCACTAAGTAGGCCGATAGACATTGCCATCTCTGCCCCCTTTATCGATATAACACCGAGTGATTTCGAAATTGAAAATGGCCGAGCGACCTTTCAGCAGGTCTTTGACATTCTTGTCATTCTTAATCCACTGCCAGATGTTGTCATCGTCGTGAATCAAGAACTGGTACCCCACGCTATACTGGCTTGGTCCACTTGGGAACGGAGAGTTCTCCCATCTTACCATGGGATCATCTTCTCCAGCCGCGAGAGGTTCGAACTCTTGCAATTCCATGCTCTCATGCACCGGCCCACTCCCTTTCTCATAGACAGGCCGCACCGAGCGCAAGTTCAAAAACTGTTTGAATCGCCTCTCGCAAACACTGTGGAAGAGCCGCCTCCAAGTTCTAGCGCTGATGGTGAGATTTGAAAACAGAGCCTCGAAGTCGGGACTCGTATATAAGTCTTCGTATAGAAAGTACACTAATTCGTCCATATTGTGATGATTTTTGAAGTTGCTAATCAGGTAGACAGTATCTCGCAAAGGGTCGACATAGCAGCCTATATTCTCGTTTAGCCCCAATCGTATCTGATGGTAAACCCTCAATCCTTCATGTCGAGATTCTCGATCGATCCGAAGGACAACTGGTCTTGGAATGTGTGTTGAGTACCGTCGAAGATTGTGCTCGTAGTGAATTGGGACCAATCGGGGGCCAGGCAGGCAGAAGTGCCAAATGAGGCAGCGCGGTTCTACTGGGAGTCTTTGGAAAGGAGAGAAAAGCTCCAGGGTTGTGGCCATCTTTGTTGCGATGTGATTGCCCAGATTATGGCGGATATTTCTATCCTCAAACGATGTTTTGGAATGCTCTCTGTTGCAATGTGCTCGTCTAGAGAAAGGAAGGGAAATGTATGCTCGAGCGATGCCGAGTTAGATGGAGATAAAGGCTCCGTGGCGGCGAAGTTTTCCTGATGTGATGCGATCACCTTGCTGTATCCATTCAAAGGAGGCCAGGAAAATATATCAGATCCGATCTGGGGATCTGGTCTAGTAAAGCGTCCGAATCGAAATATCGCTGGCTGGTAATGTTTGGGACCTAACACAATTAGTTGGAACAAGTTGCGGGAGCCAACCCTGAATGAGCCAACTCCAGCCCGCACATGTTCTCAATAACCGCTGGTATCCAGGGGGCCAAGTATCAAGGAAAGGGAATAAACCCAGAGGCTGAAGATGGTATGGGGTATCAAATCAAGAACTGGCCCAGAGGTGGACTTTTTCTACCTGTATGCTCGCTAAATACCCACAGCACCCACACCCAAGATTCCATCCCACCTAAGAGAACGTTGATACATTCAACCATACTACCAGTACGGAGGGCGCAACCCTGCGAAATTCGACGCGATGGAATTATCGCCACTGTCATCTTTCTTTCTCTGCCCAGTCAACTGTAAAATGTTAGCCAAATATTCGACTGGTGTGGGTGTAAGTAGGTGATGGAGATTACCTCCAATTGCACATGTCGATGAATATGCACCAACCAATCGACATAGCTTTGCGCCTCGTTATTCCTATCTTCCACTAACAATCTCGCAAACTCGTATTCAGCACCGTCCAATCCTTGCCTTGCTAGCTGAATGGTCAAAGCCTTGGATCCACGCATTGTTTTCAAGTACTCTAGGATGTTCCGTACTTGGGCGTTAAGATGTGTCTGTAAGACAGGTAATGACGAGCTGTACGGATCTAACGCTTTCAAATCCTCCTTACCTTCTCCGAAAAGATCGATGAGAAGGTTGGGAGATGTTTGGGCGTGCATCCATAGGTAGCAGTTCTGGCCATTGTCGATGAGGTACACGCCGCCTTCTTCCACCCGTGAAAATGAACAGCGGACGGACGGAGGCATCTGCAAATGACCGTCTGGGTTTGGAAAGCCATCTTCTGGAGCCAGGTTGTGGATTGGGATCATCCTAGGATAAAGGTAGAGTGAGAGTTCCAAAGCACCCATTCCCTTGATCATTCGCATGTCGTGTACTCTTCGGTCGGTAGGTTCTTGTCCCCCCTTGAAGGCGCGAGACTTGATGAGACCAAGGATGTACATACTGAACTCCTTGAGATTTTCAGGAAGAACCAGCTGGCCGGGTGGGTGAGAGCCAGAGAAGTTCTTGCGGTAACCAGCGAGGATATCAACGTTCTTCTCTGTCAGACCTCCTCGAATCTCCTTTAGCGAATGCGAGGTCATCTTGACAGCTGCTTCTTTCGCCATGAGGGTGTAGACCGCGTCTTGATCGACAAACTTCATGCAGTCCTTGGCGTTGTCGCTGACACTAGCAATCACATTCGAACATCTGACTCGGCGCTCTCCACTTGCTGTTGTGTACAACAAGGCGCTTTGAAAGTGAGCATCGAGCTTCGCGTCCAATTTCCCATCATAGCTGAACATAACACCCATAGCCTTGTCTGCATCAACAACACCAAACTCAATGTCGGCCCCAAAGGTGTGTTGGAGGAAGTTGCCGTGATAGTGTGCAACTTGCAGGCCGTTTGAGCATCGAACTTTCATCAGCGCTTGATATCCAGTCTCTCTCGTAACGGTGTGCATAATCTCCTGGGACAGCTTTTCGGTGTCTCGTGGAGAGACGAAGTTTGGGTAGTAGAACGTTTCTCCTCCAGTTGTGGCTGAAACGTGACCTGAGTTGATGTTAGTATGGGAAAATGAGTTAAGCCAAGATTCGAAAACTTACCAATGGTGGCAATGTCCAAATATCCACCACCAGGGGCTGCAAGGAAGAAATCGACGCCGATTCCAGCTTGGACCATTTTCTCAGCGACTTTCCGCCATCCAGGATGTTCAGTATTTAGCAACTTCTTCTCTGCATCCCCGCCGTGTTGCTTGCCATCGTCACGCAGGAATAGTCGCCCAGGACCCCACGTTGGAAGTGCAGCCAATGAACATACGATTTTGCCTCCCGTCTTCTCAAGTGCTGCTAAAGCAGCATTCAAGGTTGGTAAAAGGGCAGGCTCAGGGTTCTTGATCTGGGAGAACAGCGCAGGAAGTTGACTGAGTAATGAAGTGATATTGGACCTGCAACCTATAAGCATTGGAGAGGAGAAGGGATCCAGGCTTCACATACTTGGCTTCATACGGGTCTACAAATAGGCCTTCACCAAGAGGAACAAAAGGGTCTTCTATGTCAGGCATAATCATCATTTGAGCTTGATCGAGTGCAGGCTATGGCAGGCATTAGCTCGTTAAGCGAGTAGTGGCAGAGCGAGCAACTTACGTTCATGTTGTAGAAGTGTATATCCCGGTCGAAAGTCACAAAACCAACTTTGGCTCCTTCAGGAATTTTTCGATTGATCTTGCCATCCTCGGTAGGCTCTTCGTCGCCACCATAGAGAGCTGCCATGATACCTTCACAAAAAGCTTCCAAGAACCCTTTATTGAATGCTTCTTGTCCAACATCGATCAAGAACAGCCACCGAAGCCCAACAGGCTCCTTGGACCAGTACTCTTTTGGTACCAAGAATTCGACAGTACCCCTCATTAGTTCTGGCCGTTGCTCCCTGTCAACACGTGCGCCTTGTGGCGTGATGGCGCAGAAGTACTCTGGTGGCACATCGTTCGCGTAGTTGCACATATTACAGACAAATTTGTTTCCTCCGGAACGAAACACCATGAAGGGATTGATATATGCTCGACATCTGTGACATCTTGGTGGACCAACTTCACCGAAATCCAACACCGGTATTTCGAGTTCGCCAGCTTGTAAGGGGGCAAGAGGTTGAAGAAGCAGTCCAAGAGGTAGGCCAGTCGAGTGCAGAGCTTCGGAGGTAGATGGTATACTGTTCATCGTAAGACGAGTAAACTTGGGGGAAGAGTTGCCTTGATCAAAGGCGACAAAAGATACAGAAGCTGGAGGGGGGGTGTGGTGCTCGAAAGTTGGATACACATGGCTGAGGTAGTATTGTGCAATAGCATCTCTCGACCTAGGGACACTGGGTATCTGATCTGGGTCTACTCGACCTTGAGCAGATGTCTGCATATTCGCCGAAAAGCCTGGGTCTGGTGCTCCATTCCGTGCAGCAAATTCGGCGGGACTCGCTGGATTTGTAGGATTGAAAGACGCATTGACTGGAGCTGGAAATTGGGACATTTGGGGAGTGATCTCTGCATTCAGGAATTGCGCTCCAAGGCCCGGAGCTGGCATGGTAGAAGGATCCGCGTTCAAGTAGGCAGACGGAGGAACACCTTGGGGCATGCCATTGAAAGCTTGTGAAGACCCAGATGGCTCCACATTGTGGTATGCATGTCTGTCTTTCTTCTTTTTCCTCCCGTGTGTAGCAACCTCTCCAAGTCCGAGACCTCCCATCTGTGCTGCCAGACCTCCATCATTCGGCTGTCCTCCTTGGTTTTGCAAGTACCCAGGGTCCTGTGCCCCTCCATAAGGGGAAGGATTACCACCCATTTGAGAATTGTATGGTTGTCTAGGATAGCCTACGCCCGGCTGCTGATATGGAGAGGGCGCCCTAGGATCTTGGAGCTGAGGAGCTGGCTGCCCAGTTATATTCGGATTGTTTGGATCATCGTAAGGTCCTCCTTGACCAAGGGCGTGATATTGGTCCATGGTGTTCTCTGCGACGAGCTCGGAAGCTCTAGCTTGGGTGTGAAAGTGCTCTGAAAGCTCGCAGATACTGGCAGATCAATAAAGCGCAATTAGATTCGTCTCATGGTTCTGACATTTCTCGAGGATGTGTGGTGGTGAGCTGCGAAATATTTTGTCTCGTGGTCTTGAACGGGACACCTTTTCGAGAATCTGGTCCATGTCGGGAGAGCTTAAAGCCGATCAAGCTCAGTTAAAGCGGCCGCCAAGATCACAGCCCGCAAAGAGCAAGGAACGTTAGAAGATGCTCTTTACATTAATTCTTTCGCTATTGAGCAAGTGAACTCTCACATCCTCTTCAATCCCTCCTTGGATTTACATTATGAAGCACAGGATTATGGGAGATTGTGTTACTCTCATGGCCAGCTCTCTATACGGAATGTGCCGCTTTTACTCGACATCTTAAGCCAAGGTTCGATTCGCGCTAGTTGTGGACCTTGCTTGAACGCGATTTCTTGCAACATCATCCCTTGCTTAATTCTATTCAAAGCAACGACGACAACGACAATCTCGAAGACGACCAGCAACATCAATTCCAGTTCCCCGATAGCATGCGACTTCGATTTCTTTTCCGGTATGCGCTGATCTGATAGGAGGGAGCTCGACAGGATGTTTACCTTTTGCTCCTTGCAAGGCGCGCAGTCCGACTCGTCTGCCTCACAGTCCCTTCTGGAGTTCGATGGAGGGGTCAAGGTTTTGATAGATGTTGGTTGGGACGAATCGTTCGATGTATCGAAGCTGAAGGAGCTTGAGAAGTAGGTCATACCCTCCTTTTGGAAGTATGCGGCGGCAGGGCGCATACAGCGCGAACAACAGTGTATACCAGACATCAATGAAAATATACATACACCAATCCTCTGCCTTGAATCCATCTTCCCTCGTCGTTCTCTTGCTGCCTACCTTCTCCCATCCGTACCACTTGACCACGAAGCTGACCAGGCCTATAGGCATGTCCCAACTCTTTCTATCATTCTCCTCACTCATGCCACTGTTGCCCATCTAGCAGCATTTGCGCATTGCTGCAAACACATCCCTCTCTTCACACGAATACCCATCTATGCCACACAGCCTGTGCGAGATCTAGGACGGACTCTGCTCCAAGATCTCTATACCTCGACACCTCTAGCTTCCACCATTATACCCTCTACCGCCCTCTCCGAAGCTTCTTATTCATATGCTGAGTCGATATCAACGCCTCAAGATCATCAAATCCTCCTTCAGCCACCCACTAGCGAAGAAATCGCGTCCTATTTCCTCCTCATTCATGTACTCAAATACTCTCAACCTCACGAACCTCTGCCATCACCTTTCTCCCCACCACTCAACGGCCTCACTATCACTGCGTACAATGCTGGACATACTTTAGGTGGGACAATATGGCACATACAGTACGGATTGGAGTCAGTTGTTTATGCGGTCGACTGGAACCAAGCTCGTGAGAATGTTCTTGCCGGCGCCGCCTGGCTTGGGGGAGCCGGCGGGGGCGGTGCAGAGGTCATCGAGCAATTGCGAAAGCCCAGTGCTCTTATATGCAGCAGTCGCGGTGGAGAACGGGCAGCGCTACCAGGTGGAAAGGCGAAACGAGACGAACTTCTTCTCAATATGATCAAATCGGCGGCCAGTAAAGGTGGTATTGTGCTCATTCCAACAGACTCAAGTGCCCGAGTGCTAGAGCTTGCGTATCTGTTGGAACATGCCTGGCGGGCAGAGAATACAGACGACGATAGCCCACTAAGGACTACGAAGTTGTATCTTGCGAGCAAGAATATTGGTGCGACCATGCGATATACCAAAGCTATGTTCGAGTGGATGGACGACTCAATCATTCGAGAATTCGAGGCAAATGCTGCCGTACAGTCGAAGGAAGGTTCTGCTACCGGCCCATTCGATTTTAAGCATTTACGACTGCTCCAACGCAAGGGTCAGATCGATCGGGTTTTGAACGAGACCGATAACCTTGGGCGATCAGTTGGAAAGGTGATCCTTGCAAGTGATACGTCTCTGGAATGGGGGTTTTCCAGGGATGTCCTACGAAAAATTGCCGATGACAGTCGCAACCTTGTCATTCTCACAGAACGGTTAGTGAAACCAGTGAATGAGACGGAAAAGGTTAGCCTAGCTAGAACTTTATGGTCATGGCTGGAAGAACAGAAGGACGGGGTGGTGTCAGAGACAGCCAAGAATGGGCAGGCTCTTGAGCAAGTTCCAACGGGTGGAAGAACAGTACAGCTTAGGGATTCCAAAAGGGTGGCACTTGATGGTAGCGATCTGAGCGTCTATCAGCAATGGCTTGCAACACAACGCCAACTCCAGACAACCACCCAGTCAGGAGTTTCTAATGCTCTCGAAACTTCTGCGGATGTAGTCGACGATGCTTCATCAGACTCTTCCTCGGATTCTGAAGATTCTGAAACGGAACAACAGGGCAAGGCTCTGAACATTTCTGCCACGATGGGGCAGGCTAATCGAAAGAAGATTGGGCTGAGTGACGAAGATCTCGGCATAAACATTCTTATCCGTCGGAAAGGTGTCTACGACTACGATGTCCGAGGGAAGAAGGGGCGTGAAAAAATGTTCCCTATGGCGATTCGGCGGAAGCGGAACGATGATTTTGGAGAATTGATCCGACCAGAGGACTTTCTCCGAGCGGAAGAGCGCGATGAAATGGACGGTCAAGACATGCGCCAGCAGCCTAACAAGTACGATACGAAGGACACTCTGGGCAAGAAGCGAAAGTGGGACGATGTTGCAGCTCCAAACGAGCGTCGCATGTCAAATGGAAACAACAAGAGACACAACGGTAGAGACACCCGCGATTCTCCTGATCTCGCAGATATGCTTCCTGGGGTGGAAGATGATCCTTCGGACGACGAAGCCGATGAGGAAATCACCGGTCCCTCCAGACTTGAGCAAACGACTGAATCGCTCAGCCTCAACGTTCGTCTCGCCTTCGTCGACTTTGCTGGATTGCACGACAAGCGAAGTTTGCACATGCTGATTCCACTCATCCAGCCGCGGAAACTTATCTTGGTCGGCGGCATAAAAGATGAGACTTTGAATCTTGCGAACGATTGCCGAAAATTGCTCGCTGCACAATTCGGGGCCTCGGACACAGCCGTTGATGTATACGCCCCTGAGATTGGCACAGTCGTTGATGCGAGTGTTGACACCAATGCCTGGGCTGTCAAGCTGACCGATACTCTCGTCAAGCGTCTGATATGGCAAAATGTGAAGGGTTTAAGCATTGCTACCATCACCGCTCGGCTGGAACACATGTCGCATATCATCCCTGATCCCGATGCAGAAAGAAGTAACAAGAAACAAAAGCTGCTTAAGGACGACTCTGAGGAGGTAGAGATTAGTAATGGTCTGGGACTCGCACGCGTACCAGAAATGCCCACCTTGGATGTTCTTCCATCGAACATGATCTCTGCCACCAGATCAGTTGCCCAACCTCTTCAGGTCGGTGATCTTCGTCTAGCTGATCTCAGAAAGATCATGCAATCCTCAGGCCATACGGCAGAGTTCCGAGGAGAGGGTACATTGTTGATAGATGGGACTGTGACGGTGAGGAAAACTGCCACGGGGAGGATTGAGGTTGAGAGCATCGACTCGCCGTTGGCCGCGAGGCAACGAAGCACTTTCTATGCTGTGAAGAGCAAGATCTACGAAGGGTTAGCTGTGGTGAAGTGAGCTTTGAGGATATGCACCTCCAGCCTCATCATTGCTCCCGCATATGGGCATGTAATATCATTGTATTTATGAGCATAGAAAAGGGTGGTCTAGGCAGTCTTAGGTTTGCGGAATCTTACACGCAGGATGTTGAGGCAGGGAGTGCGGAACTACGATATCGACAGCGTCGCGAAATCTTCGCCAGTCCTCGCTTGATTTGCCTTTACTTGATTCCTGTTGTCCTTGCTGCTCGCTAAGCGGCCTAGAGTGGATGGATGTTGTAATGTTTCTGAGTTCACTTCCTCATCTATTGCTGTTATTGCTACAGTATGTGTTCCACTTCCTCTTTCCCCCCCCCCCCCCCCTTTTTTTTTCATGGTTGTATAGAGGCGCATCTCTTTCCTGTCTGAGTTTCCAAATGACGAATTGCAGAGCACCATGTTGAGTTTCTTGACTCAGCCAAGTATACATGCACGCCTTGATGTCTACAAGGGGAATGCCTCCTCGTCTCTTACATGCACTTTTCGAGGGCCAAAATGTTATGAATCACTAGGTCGACATTTTCCTACCTTACAAGAGGGTTGTGAATCACAAGCTTCACATTTTCGGGCGCCTTCTAGCTTGTGAATCACAGGCAACTTCTTGCCTCTTCCTCCCGTCTATAATATCTGCACCTGTGCACTCATCCTCTTTCTTCTTCACCCGACATCCAACATCCCCTCGAAATTCTCTAACTTCCTATCCTCAACAGCTTATCTTAACTTCAATACAGCCCAGGCATACTTGCATCCAACATCTTCGGCTTCCTCGCCCATCACCAGCATTGACAGACATCGTGGCGTCAATCCAAGAACAAACGATCCCCTACTCTCTCCCTTGGCCTCTCTCCAGCATCATCTGCTCCCACTACCGCCTCTACGATCCCCTCCACCCAGTCCAGAGAGTCATCCTCTCAACTATAGAAGTCTACTCTGTTTTCGGACACCGCATCGCTTCTTTCGAACATCTCTCTGCTCAAATAGAGACTCAGCACGGTTGGAACCCTTATCACTGTAGAGATCTTGGCCCTGCTCCTCCACGAGTAGCTCCTCAACCTCTGACATCTCAGTCCTTCGTTCCGGCCCCTTCGGTCCCTACAAGCGCGATGGCTGGACGTGGTTTCAATACTGTTCATGGGTTTGATCAAGGTCCTCCACCTCCTGGTTATCCTGGTGGGTTTCCTGGAGGCATACATGGCTTTCCGAGCCCGTCTTATCCACCACCTCCCTATGGCTGGCCACAACAACAGCAGCAACCTTTCTATCCGACTCCTCAACCGTTCTATCCACCTTATGGCGGCTTCGGTAGTAAGTGCCCCTTTTTAATTCTCGCTTCTTTCGTTTTCGATGTGACACCTCCCATGTCATCTTTCTTCTCTCCGTTTTTCGGCTGTTCGAAGAAAAGATGATGCTGACTCTATACAGTGGGCGGTCAAACCTGGCCAGCTGTTCCACCCATGGGTGATAGCGGCTTCCCAGGCATCCATCTCCGTAACGACACTGGTGGCGTTGGTAAGTCTCAGCTTCCACATTTCCATTCCCTTCCTATCAAAGCAACACACTAATCCCTCCCTTCTCCCCCAGGCCTCCCACCCGGCTACGACTATGCCTTCCCTACCGAGCACACCAAAATCCACGTCTTCAAAACCAAAGAAAAGCCCTGGCAAATCCAAATCTACAAAGAAAACAACGCCGCCTACTCCCGTCTCTTCGTTCCCTCCAATACCACCGTCAAAGAACTTATGCAAAATCTAGGCTGCACAAATTCTGATGCGGGAAAGAATATCTTGTATGAGATTACGGAGAAGGGGAATGGGCATTGGGCGAGTGGGTTGAGGATTAAGGGTGATGATAAGGATAAGGTTAAGAAGACGATTGCGGATTTCGGGTGGAATAAGGAGAGGACGGGACATCCCGGGGCGAAGCCGGTGGTTTGGCTTTGGGTTACCAATGAGGGATTGTGAAGTGTAGATTGTGATGGGTTTGAGCGTTGAGCTGGGATTGTACAATATATCTGAGAGCGAGCGTTGACGTTGATGTTGAGGTATAGCTTCGCTGAGTTGAACGTAGGGCTATCAAATGCTAATCTGTGTTATTCACTGGAACACCGAGGCTTTCCAATGTCTCTTCTCTGGTGACATGATCTTGCGGCAAGTGCCACCTGAAATCGATTTGCCTTTACGCTTCATGTAAACCACGTTCAAAGTTCGTCGCGCTCTCAACTTCTCAATTTTTCATCAAATCCATGCCTAAAATTGCGCTTTGGTCCACTCGCTTTCTTCCATTCACTCGTTGCTCTCTTACTTCTTCTCCACTTTACCTCCCGCTCCCTCCACCTTGCTTCCCGTCCCACCTGTTCCTTGCCCTTCCTCCTTGCCTCCATCCTCCTCCTCAATCTCCTCTTTCAGTCCAGGACATTTCGGGCAAGGGTAACGACCCCGATATGGTTGCTGAATCGTGAACTTGGGCTTGCTGGTCTTGCATTCATAGCTCTGAAGCTCCTTGGAACCCACTTTGTGGCATCTGAGGCAGATGAACTCGACTTCGACCTTTTGATTTCGAGGGGAGGTCTGGAGGGTGGTTGAGCGGATTTTGTTTGTGTTTGTGGAGTGGGTTGAGCCATCATAAGGGCTGATGCTGGTGGTTTGTTAGTGAGACACCCGAGTGAGCTTAAGTGGGGCACGTAGCAGTCTTACTTTGATTTTGTATTGCTGCGGTTTGGAGCTTTCGCACGATGGGAGATCCAAGTTGTCGCCTTGAGATCTAGACTGTTAGATGTAACGAGCGGGACGGTATGATACCTGTGATCACAAGGCGAATCATTGCCGATGGCATTCACCTTGAAGGATGACCCAGGACTCGAAAGACTCTAGGATATTGATGGTAACTCAAGTAATGTTACATTTCTACTATCTAAAGTTCTGAATACGCCATGCAGATTCTACTGTCAAAGACCACAGATACTTCGACATGGTAGTCCCAATCTCTTTGCAGACTTCAAGACCACCACCCGTTTGCTGCCTGCTGTCCGTGACAGAACTCGCAACTCTCGATGTACTTGGTAATATTCCGGTTACAGGAAGGGCAGTACAGCTGGTTGTGAGGACAACGACATGGAAGGTAGTCCTTCAACTCTATTTTGAACCTCTTACATATGCTACGTGTGGTCGGCAGGTATCGCTGTGGTGGGTTAGCTGCCTGAGCTAGCCCTTGCGTTCCGCTCGTACTTGGAATACTTTCACGGTCTCTGCATCCACAAGGAGGACCATAGAAATATTGTGTTCACCTATTGGATAAATTTAAGAATTCTTTTGAGTGTCGTGTAGATTGTGTTGATGTTCGTGTTGTAGGCAACGGAGAGAATTGAGCCTTTGATTGGAAGGGAGGATGTGAAGCCAGGTTGACGAGATAACTGTTTCCTTTTATGCCTCCGGGCTTCTAGTTACTTATTGATACCCGCTACTGGTATTACTTCGACTTGAGCGGGAAGCTCCATGATAGTCATCGACATGTAAATCTGTTTAGCTCCATAGTACTGGATAAAATTTAGTGAAATGGCACGGTTTAGTCGCTTCGAATCACTATAACATGGGCAACGAGTCCTGGGTTGTTTCTCTATTCTCCTTTCTAAAAGCCAAGCTCATGTCTCCTTCGAGTCTCAACAACTCTCTCCAATACAAACAGACCCCTGCGCGGCATGCCGGTGTTGCAATGACTGCAACCGTAAACTTCATTTGCCCCACTTTTGATGCATTGCAAAGTTTGAGACAGCGACATGGACGAAATAAATGCTGTTCTACCTCCTCTCAACTGCGTCGCGCGCAGCTTACCACGGTGGTTACGTAGTTTAGACTAGATGTCCGCGCCCCTAACCTCTTCCTTCAGCAGGTGCCACAGCTGCACCCAAAGCCATAGTAACCTTGTGACATATTGAGAAGTTCCTCTGAGATAGTTTCGGTTCGACCAAGTGGGGATACAATGGTGTTTTACGTTCTTTGTAGCAAGGTCGTGTTTTGGTATTGTGTTATGAACAATGATAGAAGTTTCCAAGGGTTTCATGAAAGAAATCCCTGCCCCTTCTATACTCTCAAGTTTCGGCGGCTATTCACACCTTTCTAGTAGCTGAAATGTGCGGTTTGCCTTCATTGTAACGAATATTTGTACTCACAAGCTTACCTTCTCATATTCACACTGATGGGTGAAGTTCAATTTCACTGTAGAAGAAGCTATTCGATGACCGAACTTACAATCTGGAGAAAATAAATGTACTGCCGTATTAATTAGATCGTAAAACAATATCTTCTGGAGATTTTGATAGTCTCTCTAAAATCTGAACCATATCTTATAAGGTAGTACTATCTTATTTTCAGGGTAAAAAAGCGAAAAAATCTTGGAACGTCTGAAATCGAACCATATCTTATAGGATGCTGGTATCTTATCCGTTGTATTATTTTATGATTCAATTAATATGGCATACGAGTCTATGTAAGTATTTTCTATTGGAAATTGCCGATGTCTCATAGGCACTTTCAACGAGTTTACATGCTAAGCGAGAAAATAAGGGGGAATTTCCCGTGCTCAGCGAAAATGGCTGCGAAAATTCCAATATGCAACTCAAATCTGGGAAGCACGTTCTTCGGGAATACAGCTATGATATGGCTTGGGGTGAATGTCTGGCTCATTACATTTGTATCTACAAATTTCTTCTTGCGACTCAGCCTCACAGTAGGCTGCTCTTTTTTTCCCCTATAGGGGCCCCTCGACTTGTTTAGATCCTTGCATCAATTAAAAATCAGCGAGTAATTTTACTAAAAAGCTCGGTTTCCGATTATTTAAGCCCGGGCCTTTTCGCACTTCTTCGCCGAAGCTCATACTATTCAAGCTTTCTCCCGCCGCACGTCCTTGTGGGGCCCCTATGGGGTGGGAGAAACGAGCAGCCTACCTCACAGTATCTTGAACACTATCACCCGTCCACTTCGTCCAATCTACGGAACGCTAATGGGAATCCTGTGCAAAGGGCACTATGCTCAAAAGCGTGGTCCTCAGGGCTGGTCCAGAGGTCCCTTTGCCCCCGATTCTGCATCTCTCCGCTCATACTGCCCGTTCTTGTCGTTTCTTCTACACTCAAGGCACAAGTTCCCAGAGTCATGGGTGCTTGCATCACGGAGATATGACCCCTAGCAATAGCATCCGAAGATAGGTAAAGGTATCTAGCCAGACGGCCACCATTTTGACAGAAATATCTATGCCAACGTCTAGGCATCTTGCGCACGTGGGATCTCCCTTCAGGCTGTCAATTTTAGCCTAAAAGAGACCGTGCAATCGCAATACTCGTCGGTGCCTATGAATATCTTGCCGCCTTTGGTTCTTGTTGAAGGTCTGCGTGCTCGGTTCTTGGCATTATCATTTCGTGGATAGCTTCTTAGCTGATGGTGTCTGCGAACTTTCTGTGCTCGTTGAAGCTACCTTCGGCTGAGTCTTTATCTGCTGCGCCTGATTGTTCTCCTCAAAAAAAAAAAGACTGTCAACTCTCGCTGGATTGGTAAGAGGTTGAGGTTTGATTGATGGACTCCTTCCTTGTTGTTGCTGGGCTGGCTGCTTTTGTACGAATTCCTTTTCAGTGGTGGGTTCTTGCTTGGTTTAGCAGCAGGTCGCTCTGGGATATCTTATCAAGTCTCTGAGCCAGCTGATCGAGAGTTTGAGCTAGTTTGAACAACTTCTCTATCGTATTTGAAGGCGTATCAGATGAGTTTGAAGGGTCCTGAGTGTGCTCTTCGGTTGGCTCATAACGATCCGAAGAGTCTTCGAACATCTCTAAAGGAGATTTTCAGTTTGAGTGAGATCTATTGGAAGATATTTTGAGTTCTAGAGTAGCGTGGGCTGTCTGTAGTGAAAGGAATGAAAGATGAGAAAGTGCAGGTTTCATGAAATTGCTCTCTCCTTTTTTTTTTATATCTACCTTCGAGTTTATGCATGGATAATGCAATTGCTAGAATCACTTCTCTTCGCGTAATCATTCATCTTGAATAAGTTGGAGTCTGAATTCGATTTGCCTTCTTCAGTTCGGTGTGTCGTATTTCATCGCGGGGCAAGTCAATCCCATCTTCCGCTTCGAGCAGCCGATACCGTGCACCATCAGCGTCGCACACTGCTCATTTCTTTCGAAGAGTTCTTCTTAGGCTCTTACTCATCACTTTCACTATGGGAGATAGATAGGCACGCCTTTCCACCCTGATAAGAAACAAACGTCTCTTGCAATAGTTCTATAGCTCTGAATATCACCGATGTTTTAAACCTTGCATGATGGACACTCGGTCACCCTTGATTTCTTCAATCCCGCGCTCTCCCCCTATTGCTCCTCAAAAGAGCCTTAGCACAGAATATACCTTTTCGGCTTCGCACATCCAACCAGACTTCCATATACGTGGTAGCGTTGCAAGAGCAACCAGTCAAACAGTGACAATTCAACCATGACCGCTCTTTGGTTCATTCTATCTTCTCGCAGAACTTGCGAATTTACTTGATGTAGGCGACTCGCTTTTGGATTTGAGTCTTATGGGGACAATATAACGATTAAGTAACGAGAAGCCTCTTCGAATTTAAAGTCTTATTGAATGTTTTGACCTTAGGTAATTCTAAGTTAATATAGGCCAGAATATAGCAATATATCGTATTATTGCAATAAATAAATAAAATATAATTTAGTTTTATATTATTAATATTTTTTATATTAATATTAATAATATTAAAATTTTATAATATTAAACTAATACTCGTATTATATAATATAAGTTTATAATTTTATAATAGTTTTATTTTCTTAATTTAAAAAAAATTAAAATTATATACTTTTAATTTCTGAGGTCATGTAATATGCGTCACGTGACGAATATATATTTCCCGACAATTAAATTAATAAATAATAAAATTATTATAATAAATTTTATTTAAATAAAAAGTTTTTAATTTTATATTATAATTATGTTTTGATTTTTTTATATTATAATTTATATTATTTTAAATTAAATACTTTTTTACGTATATTTTAAAAATATTCGATTTTAATTATTTTTACGTTTTTATACTTGTTTTCAACTTTTGCTGGAATATTTCCCTAAGAAGACGTGGGAATAGCGAGGTAATTTACTCACTCTTTTCGAACGGAATATTTATTCCACTTTATAAGTATAGATCACGGTCTTAAATAAGTTCTCAACTCAACTCGAGCGATTTCAAATTATTAAATTAAATAAGCATTTGCAAAAAGAAATTCTACTCTCGAATCAATTCAAAGCACTCTGTAATGCACGTAAATAAATCCTTACGAATTCGAACCAAGAAATGAGTATAAATTGGATCCAAAAACTTCCGGCTCCGAAATCCATTGCGACGGATCTACTCCGAAACGGCTGCTACTTGGTAGATTTGAGAGCAAACGAACGTAAAAACGGAAGTGTTGAAAAAAAAAAACCCCCCCTTTCCATTCTAGTCAAAAGCTTCTTCGTGTCAAAGTCAAAAATTCTAAAGTGAGGCACGAAGCAGCCAACAACATTCTCCATTCTCAATTTCCTCTCAATCAATCCCACCAACCCGGATCTCCCTTACACCGCCGTTCTCATGCACGTCACCTGTCACTCGATTGACACATCACCCATTATTGGGCACCTGCATCCGGGACATCTCCGTAACCCAAGAACGAACTCCTGTGTTCAGGTCTCACAAAACCCTGTTGTCTTTGGATGACTGCAGATCTGTATGTATGTGCGACATTCCCACTCTAGACGATACGCCAGACTCGCCAAGGAGCCAGGAGCCGAGCCGGCATATCTGGGGTGGCACGGTTGGGGAAGTCATGTGGAAGGAGAAACATTGGGGCTTGGATCTAGATCTTGGGCTTTTAAGGTTCTTTTTTGGGGGGGTGACATGTTTTCTTGTCTCGGGATCTTCCGATGCGATCAGAAATCTGGAAACAGAATTACTTTTTGTAGAGGCTCGGTCCGCTTGATAAGCATGCTGCATGCGGGTTCTCCGCTGCTCGCGTTGATTTGCTGTGGCGATATCGGGGTCTTGTGGAGCCAGAGGCAAAAGAAACGTCTGCCGCAAGCGGAGAACTGGAGAAGGTGGGTGAAGAAGCATTCTCATTGATGGAGATTAAACAATAAATATATATGGGAGAAGCAAAGATGGATGGCCTGCATCGATGGTGCTTGCACGCTCGAGTTTTGACCAATCCTTTTGGTGCCGTTCCGTTTCCGTTGTCTTAATATCGATGCTCCCAGTGCCCAATTTGCCCAACGCCAAGTCTGATGCTGCTTCCATTGACGCTACCTTCCAAATAATCATTCGCCAAACGCCTTGCTGAATCGTGACTGATCAGTCCCTTACATGTACATTGCGGATGAAGAGGACACAGGTGTCGCGGGAGTTTTGAATGCGTCGTGAATGACTGAGGGCTTGAAGACGTGTCTAAAGACCTCGAGATCTGCCGCATGACTGGTCTTGGATGACGAAGAAGACGAGCTCTTTCCAGACGACCGGCTGCTGGAATGCTTTGTCGAGCTGGAGCTTGCTGCTGCTGGTCCTTCGGGAGCTTCGAAGGCAAACACCACGTCTTGGAAATGTCCTACAAACTCTGGGTCTTTCAGCAAAGCGTCCCTCCACATTAGTGCAACCTCTTGCGTGGGGTTCAGAAAGCCCGGTCCAAGTCCGAAGGTGCCAATGCAGAGTTGTGTGTGACCGTAGTACACTGCGATTCGAAGTGCGGCACGAATCTTGTCTCTCATAAGCTCCTTCTCTGCTTTGAAAGAGTACTTCTTGCCTGAGCTGTCCAGCTTTGGTCGTTTGACAGGGCAAACCGAAATAATGGGAAGAGCTAAAAGGTTAGCAGGGTATCTTTATAGGAGAATTATGCCTTACCTTTGTACTCCTGCCACGGTTCGTATTTGTCTGGGCCATTTCTGAAGACCACTGCTGCTATCAGCTTGAGGTTTGGGACGTGATCAAGGAAGGAACTAACCAACTTTCTCTGAGTAAATTCCTGCTCTTGACGGTATTGGATAGTTCGAAGGGGCAGAGTTTCCAGCAGCTGGAGTTGTCAGTGTTGCATGTAGGTTGCTCCGCCGGCAAAGGCACTCTTCAGGTGACATGACGCCTGTAGATGGTAAGTCGAAGCGGGTAATGAGTGAAGTCTGAGTACGTACCAGCTTCCCAATCACCTCCAGCTCTTTTATCGTTTGCAGGCATGATGACAGGTATTGCAGTTTTGTCTGAAGGGTCCATCCAATTGAGGGCAAAGTCGACTGGATCTGACTCGAAGAATGCTATTGAGACACTTAGTCTGGCTGCTGGCAATGTGACAATCATGTACGTACCAAACCGGCAGTGTAGCGTCTCATCGTCTGGACGTGGAAGTGCTACCATTGACTCTGAATGGCAGAGAAAGGATGTGGGAGGCCATTCTCCACTGAAGTTCTCTCTGATGTATGGGATGTACGATTTCTTAGCTTCCGCAGCAATTTCAGATGGCTTCGGCTTCGAAGGAGGCATCTTTGAAAGTTTGTGTGGGAGAAAACAGAGCTCTGTCAAGGCAGGGATTGAATGTAGGTTGTACGATCTGGTAAGAACTGCTCGCGCAACAGAAGTACCCGTCGATGCTCCGCCGCAGACTGACATGGACTGCAGGAGCGGGGTGGACATGGGTCTGCATTATATAGTTCGCGATGTCCAGTTACAAAGGGAAAAACGAACGAGGCACTGCGTCAGTTCTCTACATTCCAGAGCGATAAGCAGCACGGACGATTGGAAGTGGTCCTAGCTCAGACATTTAAGACACCCAAAGCCCTATGAGACCCATGGCTCGATCGGGTTGAATGTCCGACGGAGCATTTTTCTCTGGTATTTGACCACAAGAGCTCACAAGCAGCTTGCTTCTGGCTAGAGTCTACGCCCGAGCGACCAATAGATTGGTTCGTGACTGGGGTGTATATGAAAAGCAAATACAGGTCATGCAGCATCCCGGCCCAGAGATCTCATTGTGCACCTAAACTTGGTCATACAGAGATTGGCGAGCGAAGATCCGCCAAAAGCAAGCAAGGGCTAATAAAGTATCCAAGCACCAAGTGTCCGAGGACCAGGACATGTAACTTCGGAATGAAACATCAGAGATTCTTGGGTCTCTCCATAACAGATTGCAAGACCGATATCTCGATGTGACTGTGTTTTTAGCCTTGAGGACTTCCTCACGATGTTCTGGGATTCTTGTGGTGGTGGTAGTGATGGTGGTGGTTCGAGGCTGATTAAATTTATGACCGGGAAACGCGAATTTTGGATTTTGCGACATTTTGTGACATAATATCAAAACTATCGACTCGAATACTCTCAAAAGGCAGACAATTCTAGTTTATATTCGGAAGACTTTAAATACAGACTTATATCCGGTTTTATAAACAACTTATTGAGAAATAATTGATTTAATCGCAAAAATTATCTCGCTTAATTTGAGCTCGTTTCCCGGTCATAAATTTAATCAGCCTCGGTTGTCGACGTTGCTTTTGTCCGCTCTTGGCACGAGCCCCGGAAGAAGAAAAGAAAAAAAAAAGTAGCAGTACCAAAATAATAACGCTCAGACGTAGCAAATGGAGTGGAGAAGGACCGTGAGAGAAACAGTGGAACGAGCAGGCATAAGGAATTCGACACATCACATCTAGGCTTGAGAAGCGGTTTGTAAGAAAAAAAAAAGGGGGGCTTGCATTAAAGCAGCAGGTGAAGCGCAGGCGCGCTAAAAGAAGCAAGCGCGCGTCTGAAGCCTAAACTTTCTGTTTACCACGGACATTGAAAATAAAATATCAAACACATTAAAGACATCCCACTATCCTCCATCCCACATCTCCGGATCACATGTTTGCATTGCCACGAGTTCCTTCTCTTTTCCCTTGCCGAGAGATTCTCCG
The DNA here is from genome assembly GCA_014904845.1 of Acephala macrosclerotiorum. Lineage (NCBI taxonomy): Eukaryota > Fungi > Ascomycota > Leotiomycetes > Helotiales > Mollisiaceae > Acephala > Acephala macrosclerotiorum. The sequence continues at coordinate 289,466 of MU119233.1, forward strand.
TGTTCCTCGATTTCGGGCAGTGATCTGCGAACGATGGTCCAACCAAGGGCATGTCTGGCACGGCGTGTTGGGCAGGCATTCAAGGGCTGCAGAGCAATTCACAACAAGGCGGGAAGCTCCAGGTCGACAATCGCGCATATACTCGAAGAGAAACCAGCAGATCCGAAAGATGTTGTCGTGACAGGATTCATCAGGTCGATCAGAAATCAGAAGCAGAGGTCGTTTGCCTCGATTGGTGACGGGTCGAGTCTCGAGCCTCTTCAAGCCCTTCTTACGCCCGCACAAGCCCACAGGTCCAAGCTTGACCCTCACAATCCGACATTCCAGTGCTGACAGACAGTAGTCTTTCAACGGGAACGGCTGTCCGATTTACGGGATCATGGAGACCTTCCCCGAACCCAAAGGCCCAGAGCCACGAACTCCATGTGGCAGATGTAGACATAATTGGACCTGCCGACCCTGCCGTATGTAAGGATCTCGATGGCGTGTCTTTCTCGGAGCTATGCTGAATTGACCGTTGGCAGACTTTCCCACTGCAAAAGAAATACCATACCCCTGAATACCTTCGTACGATGCCCCACATGCGAACACGAATCCCAATAAACTCGACGCTACTACGCCTTCGATCCGATGCCATAGCGGCAGTAACAAACATGTTCTACGAGCACGGTTTCACGCAGACACATACACCAATAATTACATCTTCAGACTGTGAAGGGGCTGGGGAGGTCTTCCACGTTGGTAGTTCACATCAGGGACCAAAGACTGAAGATGACGATGGGTCATTTTTCAAGAGTCCGAAATATTTGACTGTCTCAAGCCAGCTTCACTTGGAGGCTCTGGCCCAGTCTGTTGGCAATGTGTGGACACTGTCACCAACATTCAGGGCAGAGAAGAGTGATACTGCTCGGCATCTGAGTGAGTTCTACATGCTCGAAGCAGAAGTGATTTTCACCAAAGACATGAACGATGTTATGAAAGTTGTCCAGGATACTATTGGGGCTATCACCAAAGCTTTGGAAAGCGGCTCCAGGGTTGGCAAGGAATTACTGCAAAATGCAACACCGGAGACAGACTTGCTACGCAGGTGGCGGGGTGGCTCTCGTGACTTCCCCAGAATCACATATACCGAAGCTATCAGAGTGTTACAGTCTAGTACACATCAGTTTGAGCACGAGCCGAATTGGGGTTCTGGTCTCCAAGCAGAGCACGAACGGTACGTTGCCAATGAATTGGGCAACAGCACGGATGCAGTTGTCCCCGTCTTTGTCACCCATTATCCCAAGTCTATCAAGCCATTCTACATGCTACCGTCGGCAGCCGGCGAGGCTGGTCAGGAGACTGTGGATTGCTTCGATTTGCTGGTCCCCGAAGCATGCGAGATTGTGGGTGGTTCCATGCGTGAGCACCGTTTGGAACCACTGATCAAGTCGATGCAGGCTAGCAAAATGGTTCCTCCGGGTCCCATGCCCACCGACGAAGAGCTTGGTGAGCTGAAATGGTACGTCGATCTGCGAAAATGGGGAAGTGTACCACATGGAGGATTTGGTCTCGGCTTCGATCGATTGCTAGCATACCTGGCCGGTATGCAAAATATCAGGGAGGTGGTAACCTTCCCTCGATGGGTCGGACGTTGCGATTGTTAGACTTCTCTTGTCGTCGGTGTACGATACAACTGTTGTAATACTATTCTTAACTCGGAGGCCATAGTTCCCGCGAATGGGAGCCTACAATACCGGACCTTAGGCGGTCCATCTATGTTGTACTTGTCCGCTTTCTTGGAATATTCCTTCGTGTCACTGCAATCGTTTCGTTTAACATCCGTGGAATTTAGTTCGATTCTCCCGTCGGCATCTTTGATCTTTGTGGCACCTGTCAAGGTACAAGTGGTCACATAGTTATCACCAAATGAATACATGACCTCGTCTAGTCCGCCACCAGCTGTCGGTCATCGCAGGGTCAGCAACGTCTATCTATATCATCTGTTCAGGGCCCTGAGCACCACCAAGAGCAACTTTGCCTCATCGCCACTCACATGAAATAAATCAGCTCAAGATATGCGGATTTTGATCCGCGGAAGAACTGTCAAGGCAGATTTCGAAGCAAATGGTCATCTTGACCACTGAAATCCGTCAGGATATTTTCCTCCCTGAAATGTTCCAGGCGTATAAACTTTTACCTCTTCGGATGAATAATGCCTCTCTCAGTAAGCCCTCGGTGTCGGTGCTAGGCCTTCGGAAAGGGTCAGATGTGCACCTCAAGCACCCCGGCTCAAAATGGTGTTGCCACAAGCTCATCCCGTCTCCTATCTTCTTGATTCTAGAAATCGGCTATGCCGATGGCTCTACTCTGCTCAGCGGCAGTAAGACCGTTTCCTCGCATATAAGCCTAGAATGCACATCGCAAACCAAAACCGTACTCCCAAGACCGTTCACTGACACAAAAACAAAAACAGCAGATTGAAATACTGGCGGCTATACTACGTCTCCGCGCTCCCGAAGACAATAGACGCCCCCCTTTCGGAATTTCTCGACCTCACGCAAGATCAAGGCTACACTGGGCTGATCAAGGCCTCGAGACCACTTACTACCATCTTTCTGACACTGCTGCCTGCACGAAGAACGGGTGATCAGTGCGGGGCCGTGTTCTACATCTCCCCACTTTCCCAACGAATTGCAGGCTTCGCCGCAGCACAGCGGCTACGCCTCCAACGGAGTAGACCTACTTAGACCGACCGGCATCCCCATTTGCAACACTAGACCCCTGGCCGGCAAAGACCGACGCTGTCCAGGATATGGATTTGTCAAGTGAAACAAGATGAGATAGGCACATCATCGTCTGGTTCGAATTTACTTCAGCGGCTACGCCGCCAACGCGCCTTTCCTGGCTTCACTTGCAGGTCACAGATCTTAGCACCAGGAACCAGGTCCATAGGCAGACTCTTGCAGACGGAAGTTCTTACTTGCAGCGGGAAGGAGGGAAGGCTGCGTCGAGGTAAGCCGATGAAGACTCCACTTGGACAAGAACCAACATTCTGTCTCTTCGCTGATCCTTGTATGTGGTTCGTAAATGCAGGTTTTCACAATAGTTTTGGTGGGGAAGTGATGGACAGGGGGAAAGATAGGCTCAAGGAGGCGCGGCGCCTAAATCGGCAGTTCTGTGCAGGAGCAAGGGTGTGTGATGCGATTGCGGTTAATTTGCGCAGCGGCACGGTGCGAGGAGGGGTGCGTTGAGCCTATGCGTGCGAGGGTTTTGCATCGTCTTTCTTAGGACAAGTAAGTACTGTCTCTTTTAGACTACGTCCTCTTGAGATACGGATGCCTACCCTTTTCACGATGCTGCAGACTCAAAACTTGGGGCGGACTGGGACAATGATCGCGACCAGGTCGTTGCCTGGAAAACTCCGAGAGACCACCAGAATATGGTTTCGATGTGTATCGCAAATGACAAAATTCTGCCTTCGTAATCGCACCGACTCAAACCACCCTGCTCGTAAACCTTCGTAAGACCCAAACTGTCGGGTCCTCTCCTCTCCACGCCATCCAATGAAACCCCCCAATCAAAAAAGCTGAAGTGAAGATAAAGTTGGGGGCTGAGTGACCTGGGGATTTACCCGCTGCCCCTACTCGGTATCACGAATCAGATCTCGTCCGCACACACCCCCTCACCTCGTCTTTTTGGGGGCTGGGAACCTGCCGAAGTCTTACGCTTCCCGGAAAGTGGTCTTGCAGATGCATGCACTTCATTCCTAACCTTGATCTATGGTTCTTGAATCTGATCTGGCAATCAGAGGTGACAGGTGAGAGGTGAGAAGAGAAAGAAAGAAAGTTCGAGGTGGTAACATCCGCGGCTAAATCCGCCCCCTACAACATCTCCCATCTCACTTGGCCCCCCTGAAAACTTAGCGAGATACGGCAAGGAGCACAGGCCCTGTTTCCGCACCCGCAGTTACCTTACGCCAGCAAGCGCCAGCGCGGCGCGGTTACCTGTGACCTGCACGATCATGTACGAGCCTAGACTAGATATTGGACGTTTGGAAATCGGTGCGGAATTGTCCAATGCTCACCGTTGGCCTGGTGGCCTGTCTTTTCGAGCATGGTGTTGGGGTCTTTGATAACCCTTGTGGATTTTGTTGAAGGTTTCTTGACTGACCCTAGCTAGGCACTGACTGCATCTCCAAAAGAGAGTTCAGACTCTGCCTAACGCACACCTTCAATCGAATCATGAATGGGCCCCCAACGGCTGCAAAAATGAAACGGATATCAGCCCCTCCGGTGACCCATGCCGCAGCCAGACCCCAAAAAGATTCTGTATCTCCTTCCCAAAGCAGCGTCCATTTGGTGGGATAAGTCGTAAGCTGACGGTATATGCTGTCCTGGACTTGAGAATCGGACGGCAGTTTGGAATCATCGCGTTCAAAGGTTCGGTCCGCTGGTGCAGGTGATCAGTCGCTTCAGCCGGGACCCACCTCGGGAGACGTTCGTTGTTGGGTGGGGACTGGCCGAATGTTGTATGTTTGAGACGTGACGGTGAGTTCAGAAGTGCCTAGAGTATAGACAAGGCGAACTAGCTAGTGGTAGGGTTAAGTTACCCGATGGAATGTGCACCAGGCGGACTCTGGAAATTGCGAGGCAAGAAGGGAAAGAGCTGTATATAGACTGGTCGAAGAAATGGTGTCAAGGCGTTGTCGATTGTTGTGCCTGGATTCGAGGTTGAAAGCAGATGAAGGCTGGACTGAGGCTTGATGTAGTATCACAACACGCGAAGACATGGGAAAATTTGTGTTGTGGAAGATAATCTTTCATATTCTCTGCTCTGCTCTGTCCATCTCCCTTCATCTCTGTATGTTCCCTGCCATATCAAGCACCAGTGAACCTGGGGCTCTTCCCTCTTCCTACCCATCAAATAAAAGCAGAAACGCCAACGCCATATGCAATGCAAGAGCCATCCCAACCAATCCCGTGTGCATTTGGTATCTCATTTGCCCCTCGATGCCTCGAAGGAGATAGCAAAAAGCTAAGAACAAAAAGGCACCGCCACCTAGACGCTGCAGTGCCAAAACAAAAATGTATTTGTACAAGAAACCAAAAGCTAAATGCCAAATGAGAATGTAAAGCAAAAAGACTTGCTCAGATGGTATCAGACTCCGACGTGCAAATGCAGTAAACCTCCCATTTCCTTCCCAAGATCAACTTTTATCTACCTGTGTGTAGCTGTATCATCTCAAATCATGAACTTCTTGTCAAGAACCCGGATGGCTCTTTGGTCCTCACCAACGATATTGAGCTTATCGTGTGGGATGTCTCGGGGTCGCTGGTTATCACCATTCTCTCTGGGACTTTTGCTACCTGCCCGACTGCTGTTGCTCTTGTTATCCGATATGACAGATACCGAATCCGTAGCGTGAACTAAGCTTGAGATACTTGGGATCGTCTGAGCTTGGGATGTACCAGTGGATTTTGGAGTGTCCTTTGGCGAAGGAGCTCGGCCAGGTGAAGGAGTGTTGTGTTGTGATTGAGAGCCGTTTTGAGGTGGTGTGGAGGTTCTGGGAGTGCCCAGTTGAACGGGCGGTAATGTCGCAGGGGCAGTCAGGCGGGGATCCAGGATGGGTGCACTTTGAAGAGCTCGCTGAGCAATCTGTGCTTGCTGTTCCGCGACCAACCGGGCCTGAGCTATACGTGGGCTAGGATTTGGTGCGTAGACTGGCATCAGACCCTGTTGTGCGGCTGTTGCAGTGCTCATCCCTCTGTGTTGGGGTAGTGGAGGTGGAGGAGGAAGCGACGAGTCGGTCATGGGTGGCGGAGGTCTGTCGAATGCAGTCTGTTGGTGATGTTGAGCCATTGATGTCGGAGGCATGCCATTTGCTTGATGTGGACTATGGTGTTGGTATGGCGAGGTATGGGCCGATCCAGGAGGCGGAGGAAGTTGTGAATTGTATATCGAGGGTTGGTAGTGTGGAAATGGTGGTGTTGAAACTGGAGATGGTGGCCAGGCGTAACCTTGGGTAACTTGGTACGGGTATGGTGGAGGAGGACCTCGATGCGGTGATTGCTGCATATGCTGATGTGGTGATTGCATGTATGGGCTCGACTGCATTGGTGTTCGTGTAACTGCTGGTCCTTGTGCTTCGTGTACCGTTGATTCTGGGTACATGCCCTTGACCGGTACAATATGTCGAAGTTGGGGATCGCTCGTAGGTTGTGGAAGGTCCGGAGCGCCTGGGTGAGGTCGAGAATAGTAGCTGATGAGATGTAGATGCTGGCCTGTCGAGGTTGTGATGCTGAAAGACTGCTTCATCAATCCATCCGGCTTGTATCTGTATCCATCTGGTCCATCACCATCCATGTCCTGGTCCTCGTCACTCCCTCTGCCGCTATCTGGCGTCTTTCCTCCCATCCGTCTCGTTGGTGGTGGCACGAAGTTCCCTCCTCCTCTCTTGCCCTCCATCTCTCTGTATGTAAGGAAGCTTCCTGATACTCTGCTTGCACTCCATGACTTTCCGTCCGTCCATCTCCGCATGCCAGCTTCCCGTTCGTCCCAGACAAACACCGACCCAGACTTTATAGACTGTCTCTCCTTCTCCGATAATCTGCGTTGAACTCGTGGCAGGAGACCGAGACGACATGCTTCGAATAACTTGATCGCGTCTGCGGGTGTTCGTACGTGGCCGTAGTATGTGTCCATCTTGTCTGCGTCTTCTCTTCTGCTCAATTGAGCTCTGTCGTATGCGCCCAAGTCGAAGTCGGGGCCGTAATTCTCCTTTCACTTCAACTAAAACACAACCCTCCACGTCCTCTTCAAGGAATGTCACCGGTACCTCCCTTCGAGTTTCTTATTACCGGCAGCCGAGTATTTTGTCGATAGACGTTTGTACGCGGCCCCAGTCAGAGCTTGGTTGTCTGAGAAAGCTTGTGCGCCGCAACAGCCCTGTAGTAGACAAGAATTGGCGGTGCTGGGGTGGATCGGTGGGTTGAGGAAGTTGGTGTCGAGATACTGAGACGTTTGGTGGTTGATCCTCTTCGCTTCAGATGAAAGTTAGCTACAGACTCGTCCCACGAGTGTACAAGACGGAAGTGGACGCGAAGATGAGACAGTTTGAAGCACAAGGTGACAGAAGCTTAAACTAAGGTTCCATGAGGCTGCGCGTAGAATTGACTGCTTTGTAGAAAGAGGAGCCGGCGATGATGCTTGACTGCTTTGTCTGTCTGCCTCGCCCCATTGACCTGATACGAGACGATGCAGCCCGAACGCGAAGAGGTTCGCAGAATGCCAGACTTGGCACTTTGCGCTGTGATGGTGATGGTGATGCGGCTGCAGATGCAGAGTGCGATCAAGATCGGGTCACGATCTTGGGGTGGGTGCAGGTGTGCAGGTGTGCAGGAGGGGTGTTGAGAGGTGTCGATTGCTCCCGCGATGACGCAAGGTTTAGCGACGACGACCACACCCTCTCTGCACCGGGTCCCGCAACACCAAGCAGCGCATCGTGTTTGATGCTCGTGAATATAGGATATAAAACGATATGAAAAGACTGGAGTACGTACTGTGGATTTGTGTACAAGTGTTTCGTGCCAAGTATGAGGCTATTCCCCGACGGTGATTCAATGTCGCATGCAAGTGTCGGTAAGTGGTGGTGATGGTGTTTGGTGGACGGTACCCTGAAGTGCGGAATGCGATGTTGACGAGATATGGAGAATCGATCACGGGATGCGACTCGAGATGTTCTTCGGACGTGGTGCTGCGGCAAAACCTAATAAGGAATCTGCATCGTCAAACACGAAGTCGTTCCCAGTGTCAGGTGTATGGGGTCCAGTCGTGATGTCTTTGTTCCAGCAAGGCCAGAAACTGGAAGTGGTGGAGGACTCGGAGGTATATCTGTATTACAGCAGAGCCGTTTGCAGGTCGCCGACGAATTAGGGATTGGGCCCGCTAGACGTCCCAGGGTGCGCAGCTAGTGTTGATAGGGAGGGGAGGGGAGGGGAGGGGAGGCCAGGCCAGGCCAGGGAAGGGAAAGTTCAAGGCTGTTGATGGGTGGATGGATGGTGTTGGGTTGGTGGGTGAAGGTCGGGAGGGATCGAGGGATGATCTTGTAATCTTGCCAAATGTTGGTCTCAACCCTGAATACCGAGACCAAAAAGGATCGGACAAAGATGAAAGTGCACGCTGCACTATGCGAGATGCGAGTTGGATTCGATTACGCCCTGCGCGTGCTGGAAGGGCAGCTAAGGCGGCCCCAAACAAGGCCAGGGCACTCAAAACCAACGTCCGCACTACACTCTGTGCTACACAAAGGTCGACCTCAGGTAGCAGTTGGTTGGCACTTGGAGAGTTTCCACAAACGTCTCCTTTTGCTCTTTTGTTCTAGCTTGGCTCCGAGGTGACAAGCAAGCAAGATCGGCCCTTGGTCGTGGGACTTGGCTTTGGTTGGCCTGGTTGGCCTGGTTGGCTTGGTTGGAGGGTCTTGCTTGGATGCTGGTGGAGATGCACATTCGTACTCCTTTCCTGGCTTGGGTGAACTAAGGTTATTTGGAGGATACAGTGAGATGACAGACTCGTCACGGGCATAACGGGACGTGCTCCAAGTCTCCGTTTGTACTCACGTCCGCCCCAGTACACACGCACGTTCGCAGATGGACATACAGGGCACGGCGATGGGTTCGAAGTACTCGTAAGCTTCCCCGTCTGCTAGGCTTGTAGTTCATTGCAGATTAGGCTTATTTCATCCCCCAGCACTCGGATCACAATCCATTCAGCGCCTGGAAGAAGTGGCAGAATAGGCATCTCGACCAGTGCTTGAGGCGCTCGTACTCAGATTCCTTCTTTTTTCTGCTCCCCAAGCCTCCAAGGACATCCAGACCATGGGTTCATGCACGGCAGCCATTCAGCATGGCTCATCGGTCTCATCGGTATTTTCGGTGGTGTCCCGTTCCACTGATGCAGCGCCCGGCGCAGTCAGCCCAGCAGAGAGACGCCCCCAAGAATACCCCTCAAGTGCTCTCCAAACAGCTGCACAGCTCACTCACCATTACCTCCGTACATAGCAAGTCAGCAAGTCGGAATGCTAAAGAAGCGTCCCGCTACGAACCCGGTGCTGCGGCTCCAGCAGACCAAGCAATTCGACACCACCACCCACCACGAGAGACAAGTTCGAGACATCAACACCTGACATCTGAACCACCAAAGAAAGCACCTCTATGCATCATCATCGTCGTCGTCGTTCACTCATATCTTGCTCATCATCGTTTCGTCGCATGTTTGCGAGCGAAACTGACGAGGCCTGTGGAGCCGTGGATCGCGCTCCGATGCACTTAGCACCATACTTTAAAGTACTGTACACGAATCACCAACACCTTTGGCTGATGTTTTCTCGCACCGGTCTCTCCACCCGTCCACTTCGATTATGAAGCTTAAGTATTGACTTTTCTGGGTCTCCTTCGTCTCTTTCGCCTGTGGATCTGACGGGAGATTTGTCGCCGTCACAGAAATCCACATCATCCACGCTCCAAACTTCCAAAGAAGAATTAAAGTATATCCCTGGCAAGCTTAGCGAGAGGCTTAGCACCCCGACAAATCTTCAATCTGTTTCAACCGTCACTAGATCGTCCGTCAAGCAACGTACCAATTTGTTACAAGTGTCGTGTTCGGTTCCGAACATGGGTCCCGAACTTATTTAGAGGATTAGGTTAGGTGCGGCCGAAGAGGAGAGTCAAAGGCGCTGATCTTGAGGGTAGAAGTTCCAGAATTGGAAATGATTCGTAACTTTCTTATGGCGACCTCATCTGGAGTTTGTCACTGGTGACATCTGTCTGGGAGCGAGGATATGCCGACGTCGCCATGTCTGACGGAGACATTTTGACAGAGATAGAGTGGTGAGGCGAGATCTTGGATGAAGTTTTTGATACAAGCCACCGGATGAGCTCACCTCATAGACCTCAAGACAAGTCAAATACGAGAGTACTTTACGATACAGATCACGCGATTACGGTTAATTCAAACCTCACTTCTCATCCACATAGCCGTGGCCGTTCTGACGGGTGCCTCTGTCGCAACAGGAAGTACTCAATCAAAGATGCCGGTACCAACATAAAGTTTTTGATGAGATCTGCACTCCCATTCATCATCCTAGTTCAACTACTCTCATTCCGTAATACAGCCCAACACTCACGCCAAGTCCTCTCACACCATCAACTTCACTTCGCGCAGCAAACTTCCTGATTCATCTCCCTCCCAGATAACAAATCAAGTCAAGTCCTCTAGAGCCACGCAACCCCCGCCCCACACCCCCCAGTCCATGGCGCTTTTCGTGGCGTCCTTGGCGCATAACCGAACACACAAGGGTTCAGTGTCAAAGTTTTAAGCATGATTTTTAACTCTGCGCGGATCGCCAGCCCTTTCCCGCTTTTGATGAAGGTGTGTGCGGAGATAGCTGGCCGATGCAACCAATGGAAATGAATTCGTATTTGATACCCAATAGAACCGGAAACAAGTCAGGAAACGAAGGATGAGGAAAGTTTTGGAGTCTGAGATGAGCGAAGATGAGATGATGTGGAGGATTATTCTGCCGATGGTTTTTCCTATCACAGGATGTTTCGTCGCGATGAGCGAGCAAGTTCTGAGAGAGAACGCCCGACGAGCCGACACTGCAGTGCCCAGATACGGCAAATCTTCTCACCAACTCACCCGCCAAGCACGCCTTCCTCTCGTTCACAAACGCGAATAGGACTTCCCCAATCAGGGAAACCAACATAATTTGGCTTTATTGGAATCCGGCATGCATTCTCCAAGGCTGGCGATTCCAAGACGGCATGTCATCTTCTTCACCATCGATCACAACATCTCATGCTCACTGGTCAAAATCCACCGCCTCGACGAGGATAACGGATCGCTCGGCCTCGGTCATGCAATTAACCATAAAACCTTACTTTTGAGTTACCAGATTTTTTCCCTTGATTGGAATGCCCATTTGATCGATGTCTCATGGCACTTGTCAGATCATCCCATTCTTGCATCCTCTCCAAGAAACTTGGCCATAGAGAAAAGAAGAAGAACAACGAGTGGTTCTTCAGCAACGCCACAGGGTAGTAGTTGGGACCGCAAGGCTTGGGAGGAGCGAATAGATCGCAGATCAGAGTAACCTGGCGCGGCTTGGAATCACTTGGCATGATAAATATGCTTAAAATCTTAATTTTTGATTCGATTGCTTTTTCCTCCCGGCATCTTGCTGCCTTCTTCTTGGGGGAGGCTTTACGGTGATTGCAGCCGGTCGAGGGAAGAAGGCGGCGGGGACGGATGAGTCGGAGAAGAGAAAGAGGGAAAGATGTCATCTCATGTCATTCCATGTCATTCCATCCCTTCAATTCGCACGCATCCAAGCCATCGTATCATGCTAAATGCAACTAACCTTAAACCGCAATCGTATCGTTATCTGCTCCCGCCGCATGCATCTGTATCGCGCTTCCCCATCTCCGTCCCTACAAAATCGATGGACAATCGGGAAGATCAGCTCTGCCCCGTGCCCTCAACATCATCAAGCATCCAGACTACGAACCGAAAACGGTCTTAGATGCCGTGCCGCGTAAGATTACCCTCTTTTTTCAGATAGCGTTTGAATTGGTTGGAGAGCGATAGCATTTTGAGTAAACAGTAGCGGCATCCACGAAAGCTTGACATACGACGCCACGAAAAGCCTCTTTTTCTTCTTTTTTTTTTTTTTTTTTTTTTTTTTTTTTTTTTTTTTTTTTTTTTTTTGGCTTTGGCAAGGTGCATGACCTTCGGGCCTTATGATCGGGAGTTCTGTGCGCCGGTGTCCGGACTTGTACAACGGATGCAGGGCTGGGAGGATTTTTTATGCTTATTATTTTGTGTTGCGTTGCATAAGAAGGATCATTAGGAAGGGGCTGACGGGAGAGGATCAACCAGCTTGTTCTATTCTGCTGGAAGAGAGAATGAGTGGTTCGCGAATGTGAGCGAGATGGGGAAGTGGCGTTGGAGGCGGGAATAAGAGATGCGAGCACGTGGATGGAATCTTCTGATCAGCTGCGGCTGAGGTAAGATATGTATTCAGTAGTCATTCCATCGCGAAGCAGCCTTCTTTTCTGTGACTCTTCCATCTTGCGTCAAATAAACTCATCCAGTCATCATCCGTAGTCAGAGGATTAAAATATCCGCCTTTCAAAGACGCTGAGAAAAAGCAGCTTCTAATTTGTCAACGCAGAAATCACGCTTCATATCCCCTCAGCGCCACATCAGAACAGACATCAGCTCGCCATCCGCACAGCGGACCCCCATTCGCGACCGATTCATCTGCAAGCTAAAGTAAAAATGAACGAAGAAACTTTAAGATCCGAAACCGCCAATCAATTAAAGAAAAACACTTCGACTGCAGAACTTGAGCTGTTCGGATGCTTTTGACATAATGCTCACTCAGCTCTTTGAAAGCTGCAAGTTCCGCTCAGGCATACGACAGCGGCCGCGAGTCTTTCCTGTGGAGCCGCAGTTGCGGTCCCGAGAATTGAAGTTCATCCCGAGAGTGATATGTTGACGAGGAAGAGACGGCGATTTACAAAGTACCGACCTTTGTCCACTTAGACGTTTGTGGAGACCCGTACGAGTCGATTTTCGTATTTGATTTTGCATCATGAGGTACTGTATTTTAGAAGATGATAGGTGGAGTATTCCATCACAGCCGCTTCAATTTCTGGAGAGTTTGAAAACTCAATCTTAACATGTTTGATCTTCCTTGTTCTTTTCCCGATCAGCATCGCTTCATCCTTCTTCATCTATTCTTAAAAATAATTCGAAACTTCAATAAGCTTTTTCGATGTCCGGGTCCCAACTGAAGAGATGGATCGCCCATTCCAGAATCTAATCCGTCTCCCTATCAAGCCTTCATCAATACTTCCAAGCCAATATACCCCCAACGCCTTCCCTCTCCACTTCTCCACCGGAACGTACCTTTTCTTAAGGTTCGTGTCCAAGGCTCAGATCATTAATCCTCGTAACCACACCTCAAAATCTCCACCTTCACTCCCAATAAAAACGAACTGGACCACACTCGCGTCATTAACGTCGTAACAAGCTTAATTCGTGCGTCTCCGCTTTCATCTTCAGGGCCCCATGTCCAAAGCTTGGCATCTACCCCTGCTCTCCCTTGCCAGGCCGCGTCATCTGCTCAGGGCGTGGCGGCACATCGGCATACTCGGCGTTGCGAGGGCGAGGCTAGGAGATGATCTGATAAGAGATGCCAAGGGTTTCCACAGCGAGGGAGCTTGGCGGGGCGGAAAGGGGGTGAGGACAGTTTGCAGCTGGAATCTGAAGACGGGCCGAGAGTTGATCAAATCAATAGATGAACGGATGGTAGAGGACTATTGATGAATTATTGGCTCGAGTACGATATGCAAGAGCAGCGATACAAACGAAATGCAGATTGAAGTAACCCAATTAGATTAATACGGGAAAAGGCGAAGGGTGGCCAGAACGAGGCCGAAATAACCTTAAATTTCACGTGTAACCGAAGACGCTCCTTTCTTGGCACTGACGAGATACCCAATCATCTCCGACCTAATTCTGTACATCGGACGCGGTGCCATCTGACAGCATCTCGCTCTTTTCCCTCTTGTATCCAAACAGATGAACTCCCATTTCGAAAGATTCTGTTTGAAGGATGAGGATGAGGATCCCCTAAAAAAAAAGTTTAAGCTTGTCACCACTCAGTTAAGCTTCCTTACAGTCACATTTATGTCAAACAGCGGCCGACTCTTGTGGTTTGGCAACTGATCCCGAAAGCGAATAGACATCGCGTCATGATGCAGAGGGTAATTCAGCCTATCGGGGTAAATATATAATGGTTTTATGCGATATCAGCGAAGATGGAAGAGGGTGTTTTTGTTTAGAGGGGTATTGGAGATGATGGGTGCGGAAGATAGGACTGCTCCGTTTTCGCTCCAGGAAAAAGTGAGGCTGCTCCATGGACGCGTCGAAGTTTGAAGTTGGGGATGTTGAAAGTTGTCAAAGTTGACCGATACGTCCGTTGCAAGTCATGTTTTTGTTCAAGAGGATTGAAGTCGATGGCGATGTTTACAATTAATTATCGAGCAAGTAGTTCTCGATTAAGATTAGTCGAGGATACGAAGACTAGGCTACCAGCTGGTCCTGTTTCGCTCCGAGCCTTGAGTATATCTTCGAAGCATACATCTTCGATCTCATCTCAATCAATCATATACTCGAAGTCTTCTCTCATCTTCATTTCTTTCTCATCATGTCTCAAGAAACTCTCCGTCAAGCATTCCCAGACAAAGCTACCCCGCTCGTCAGTATGGTATTCCTTTCACAGAAGCATGCGTGCAACATGTTCGAGAGAAGATCAATGCATCGAAAGTATACCTCATAGCCGGCAAGTCTCTGACAGAGAAAACAAGCTTCACTTCCGATCTCCAAAATGCTCTTGGTTCAAGTCTCGTCAAGACGAGAGTGGGCATGACCCCCCATACGTTGATGTTTGAAGTACTGGAGATTGTGGAAGAGTGTACAAGCTGGAATGCGGATTGTATCGTCACTCTTGGCGGGGGCAGCTTGAGTGATGCTGCGAAAGTCATCACATTCGTACTTCTCTTCCCTCCTTCAACCGCCGTTCATTGGATTAGGCCTTCCATTGAAACCCCTCCACTTTTTACATCTCTAACACACCCAGGCACTCGCAAATAACGTCCGCACTCAAGAACAGCTAGTCAAACTCCCACACTTGGCAGGAGATGGAACCGCTGCTCTCCTACCAGCCACAGCACCCACCATCCCAATAATTTGCATCCCAACCACCCTCTCCGGCGGCGAATACTCAACTTACGTCGGCGTAACCGACCACCTCACAGGAGAGAAAGTGCAATTCAGTCCTCCCATCGCCTTACCAGACCTTATCATTCTCTCTGGAGAATTAGCTTGTTCAACTCCCCTAGACATCTGGTTACAATCCGGCATGCGAGCGGTAGACCACTGTGTCGAGACCCTCGCCTCCCTCAAATCAACATCCGAAGTCGATGTTTCTGTCACCAAGAGTCTCGAATGTCTCATCCCCGGCCTTATGAACGCCAAAGCAAATGCCGGGAAAGAGGGAAGGAAAGAGGAGGAAGTGAAGGCTAGGGAGGAGTGCCAGATTGGAGTCATGCATGCCATGCTCTTCCTTCATCGTAAAGTAACTTGTGGTGCCTCTCACGGGATAGGCCACATGCTGGGTCCTATGTTTCACGTCGGTCATGGGGGGACTTCCTGCATTTTACTTCCCGCTGTGTGCAAATTCAATGCTCTTCATGGTGGAGGGGACATTCGAGCGAGACAGAAGTTGATGAGAGATGCGATGTGGAGCGTGTCCGAAGCGAAGAGGCTGTTTGAAAGCAAGGGTTTGAATGAGGCGAGTGCCGGTGTTGATCAACTGCTCGATGTTGTGGTGAAGGAATTGGGGTTTGGAATAATGTTTCTTGTGATTCGGGCTTGCCGTTCCAGAATCACTATAAAATCTCAAATACTTTTCTGGCATTACCTTCCTTCCTCCTCACATAAAAATCCTCAAACACACCATCTCATCCAAGATTCAGCACAACGCATCCACCAGTACTCAAATACGCACCAAATGGCCAACCTGAAGACTCCCTCGCACCCCCGTCACGTGCCAAAGCACTACCATTTCTTTTGCAAGACATGCCGCTACAATATGACACAGCCTCCATGCACCTGCAAAACATACGAGGCGAGGCAATGGGATGAATGTCCGGAGTGTGAAATAAGACAGAGAATTACACCAAAGAACGTTAGGCGTTGAGGTTATCGAGTGGTAGACGGGCTGGACCCGAATCTGGTGCGATGGGTAAGGGAGAGGGAGAAGGGCAATGGGAGGGAGAAATCTCTATCTAACAACACGGAATCTGCCTGGCTTGAGTTATAGGATGCTCGAAGATAATCACATTCATACTTGAGTATTTCGTAGTTCAGATCATTTCATATTCCTTAAGTGATTAGAAGCCCCTTCAAACTTCATATTTACAGCCTTCGTCTCAGCCCACTTTGATTTTCGTAAACATAAACCTCGACAGCAGCAACTCACACGTCCTCATTACCAATTCCAGGGTATAGAACCAAATACCCATCATCGATACGCGTCCAAAAATTCCGTCCCCATCACCTCGATACGCCATCGACCACATCTACCGAAATTACTTCTGTGAACACTTTGAACAGCTCGTGAAGGAGAATATATACGAATGCTCTTGCGGTTGAACTACATCTGTTGCGTTGCTGCCGCTCTACCTACATTGTCCTTGCTGGGCTAGTGCTAAAGGTCAAGCTAGAGGTTTGGAATTAGATGGACGGGTAACATATCAGATGTGAATGAGAGTTAAAGGGCTCAACTTAGATGGAGGAGGAGAAGAAGATAGAACTTGAATGGATTTTTAGAACTGTCTGAGCATAAATACAATCTTTTTTTCAATTTTCGTTCTTGATACACGTGAAACCATCTCAACGATACAAAATTTAAAAATGGGAAACTTCATCTCTAAATCATTAATAAAAGCTACCCTATATCCTCCCGAGTCAATATCCTCAATTTTATGCATCGCAAAACCACCTTCTCGGCAAGATCTTAACCATATCCACTGGAACCTTTTCTGCCATTCTTGTAATAGGGTTTTGAAGAGGAACGTTTACAACTGTACCTGCATTGGCGCTTTGCCAAACTATATCAAATTCGGGCACTGTCTAGCTCTATTCAGCTGCGATTTCAGTAGGCTTGACTTCTTTTGCAGGGGTACCGTCAGTGAGTCTTTGTAGAGGCTTAGTAATAAATAAAAAAAGTCACAACAATTTGGTAAACACGACTGGTGTCCATGTTGAATCAAGTTATCTGTAAAATTGTATTCCCCAACCTTCGTACATCATATAAAATTATCAGATTCCAAGTTCTTCTCATTCGATAACTCGAAAAGCTTCGAAGACCTTCAGGCTCCAACACCTCAAAGACAACGAAACACATTCCATATTTATGGGAAATACATCTCCAAATTAAAAAGGAAACTTACCTCTCAGCTAGCTCAAGACCAAATACGTACGGATCCAATTCCGTCCCCCAATATCCACACCCTCTTAGGCCTCGGTCACATCCACCACAATATCTATTGTGAAGCTTGCCATAGCTACATGAAGCTAAATATCTACGACTGTCCTTGCGTTGATCGGTGGAGATTGGATCTGACTATATTGTCATTCTATGTTCCAGGCCCCTGTGAAACGTGTCGTGAAGATATTGTATTCCACATATGATATTTTTCGTATCGGGAAGAGACTCCGGTAGGGGGATCTAGTTGCATAGAGCGCGTGGACGGTACAAATCTTAGATATTGCGGATAATAGAACTTCCAAAAAAAAAAAAAAAAAAAAAAAAATTACAAAAGGAGCTGGGTTTAGAACCCTCTCATCAAAGTGCGGGTGACAGTAATCCGTATCATATTTACCGGACACCACTAAATTAACATTACTTCCCCATACAATTGCTCTCTTGCAATGTATAACAAAAACTTGAAATGTGTTGGAGAAAGAAGTTTGATTGGAAGAGCAAAGTGTCGGTGACAGAAAGAGAAGCCGTTATTCCCTCTATTCTCACGTGCTGTAGTAGGAACATTACAAGCCCTCCTTCAAAATTGCTCCGACCATAAAAACCCCTGAGCTCCCTTTGTTTCGGAGTTGAGAAGTCGTTTGTTTGAGAAGTGTAAACTACTTCACATCAGCAATTTCATAAGGGCCATTTTATGATTTAAAACTTACATTATAAGTGATAATGCTGATGGGACTTTTGTCGCAGTAGCCGCAGTAGTTGCAGTCGTTGTGCACGATGTCAGCCTCGTCAGCCTCAACCTGACTCTGAGCCGCCTACTTCCGCAGCAAATACTACCAACGCTACGCGCGCTGATTTGATAATCCAACAGACTTGAAATCGCTAACATGACTGTATTCGCACTAACTTGTCCATTAGCTTCTCTAAATCCGCCACCAGGATTATCCCTTGCGCGCGTTTGTTGCAGGACATAAGCGTCGGACGAGAGATGTAGAGCATTGTCGAGAATAGAGGAGGAATACCTATATGCGAAGTCGAGGAGTTGGAGGGGCGCGCTCTTGATATGTTGTTTAGGCGGGCATCGCGTGGACGCTTGTTGAGGCTGTTGTCTTGGAGGGAGATGAGGGAATTGTGGGGTTTAAGATGGTGATTGGGGCGGGTTGCGAGGGTGCTGCCCCGAGCCGAGACGGGGGGGGAGGCCGAGGAGTGGCGGTTGGTTTGAGGGACGTCGCTGTTGACTTCTCCCTTGATGGGCGTTTAATTCGTCGTGAAGATGCCTTCAATTGACAGGTCCTGCTGTGGGCGAGAAGGCTTCGATCGTGGTTTCCGCCTAAGGCATTTATGCATCGCACGACCAAGTCCCTGGGCAGGCTTAAGCCACGATTTTTGAATCCTACTTCTCTTCTTACCGACGACCCCATCCAGTGCTGTCAATCATCTAGCACTAGATGGGTGAGAATGCTGGATGGGACGCCCTACACCTCTGTGCTTCACGTCTGCTATCTCATCTCTAAGTCCACCCGTACAAAAGTTCGAATTCATGAGGCAGCCTGAGAGACGCTTCTCGGAAGATCCCTGAACGCGCCCTACCGATCGCGTACTCGGAGTGATCTTAGTCTGCATCGTGGCGTTTTCAAGTGACACAGAGGAAATCAAGCTGTGAAATTGTCCATTCGACTACCACCCTACAAGGGACAGCTCTAGGCTCTAGCGGAGTAGCCTGATCAAGAGGTTGCATGCAATTTTAGCTCCTTCATCAAATTTCCACTCATCGTAGTTGCCCCTTTTCGTTTATCTAGTCGTCAATCCACTTCAGTCTCTTTCACAACCTTAAGTCTCAAACCCGCAAATGCTCTGCGATATTTGTCTAGCAATATTCGCTGTGCCTCGAAAGCTCAGCTATGGAACCTATTATCCATGGGGACACAGCAGTGCATCTTTTGCCAAAGCTAGGAAGGAAGGCTGCTACCTTTGTAATATCGTGTGGGAGAACAGATCCTATAGCGATCCTTTTCCTGACTTCGATCGCGATTTCCCGCGAGATTGCACATATGCCTTTAAACTCTTGAACCCGCAATGGGCACGCAGTGGCCTAGGTTCAAAGTGGCTCGTTGCGCCTGATCCGAGAGGGGACGACTGGGGCACTGATATTTCAAAATATTTGAGTGAGGTGGACAAAGTCCCCATGGCCGATCTTACTCACCTACTCGAAACGGAAGCAGACGAGCTATTCACCAAACCAGCACTCTTCTGGATGGTTATCGACTTTTACTGCCCAGGGCCCCGCATTGTAATTCCACTCGATATTGTGAGGGGTCAGTACGAGCGCCGTGTTCTTGTATCCCTCTATGCGCTAACACTTGGTGGCAGATGACCTCGAAGATATGGCCCAGGACAATCAAGATCAACAAGATTTTACAGGTTCAACAGAAAACCTCCGACTTGCATGCGCTTGGCTGGATAATTGCTTGGAAAATCATGAGCAATGCCGTCCCAATTTTGAAGACGAAAGTTGGTTACCTACCCGCTTGCTCTACGTGGGCACATTAGATACGCCTACCGTTCGGCTTGTTTCTACTCTATCTCTGAGCGAAAACGTCCCATATGCTGCGCTCAGCCACTGCTGGGGAACAAACAAAGAATTTGTGCTCACTTCGACCTTACTACAAAGTTACGAAACCGAAATTCGTACATCTAATGTTTCCGCAACATTACGGGATGCGTTCCATACTACAAGAAGCATTGGGCTTCAGTATTTGTGGGTAGACTGTCTTTGCATTATACAAGATGACCAGGAGGATTGGGCGCGAGAGTCGGCTACGATGTCAAAAGTCTATGGACTGTCTACTTGCACGATTGCGGCGACCCTTGGCGGAAATGGTGACGGTGGCTGCTTCACCACTCGAAATCAATTCGGGGTACGACCTTGTAAGATTCCGAACCCGTTCGACAAGGATTCCAGGCTATTTTTCTATGCACGCTCGCAGTACCTCGGCGAAATTTACAAGCGGGAGGTTAAGGAATCACCTTGGTACAGTCGCGGTTGGGTCTTTCAGGAACGCACTCTGTCCCCACGCCTATTGATATTTGGAAAAACGCAGATGTTATGGGCTTGTCAGAAACTTCATGCAGCAGAGACTTGGCCGTGTGGAGCAACGAGTGACGATTACATTGATCGTTTTGAGTCTTTCGAAGTCGACAAATCCCGGCTTCAAACTCTTTTAGAGCGAGATCGAATTATTTCACCCTGGGACACGACTTGGTATACTTTTATTCAGGACTATACCAAGTCGCATTTGACAAGGATGTCAGATAGGTTGATTGCTTTGCAAGGGCTGACGTCACATATTGCTTCTGTGACAGACAGACGGTACTGCGCCGGTCTATGGATCGACCAAACCTTGCCTCTATCACTATTGTGGAACGCGTCATCTCCCGAAACCCAAAGATCAAAGGAGTACAGGGCGCCGACATGGTCCTGGGCTTCAATGGATGGGCCAATAAAATTCAAATGCATCAGCCATCAGTTGCAAACTACCACCCTAGTCATGATCGATCTACATGGAACTGAGGATTTGCCATACCATCAAAGACATATTTCCAGGGTTCCACTAGCAAATCTGACGCTCTCAGGAAGGTTGTCGCCGGTGAGGCTGGTATCCATCAGCAGAATGTGTCCGTTAAGACTGCTGAGGACAACCTCAACGGTCCACCCGAAAAATGAATCCATTGCCGTATCGAGGTATAACTTTTTACGGGAGTTTATGCGGTGGTGTGATGTCATTTTCCTTTTGGCCTGGGAAAAATTCGTGCCAGCCTTAGCCCTTTGCTTTAGAAACCCGATAGTCCATATGATCATCTTTCTATTCGTTGGGTCCATACTCCTCATAATCGGGATCAAATCCCGTATCGACATGTGGCTGGGAGTCGCTCTTACGGTTGCCGGGCTTCTTAAGACATACCTGGTGATCTGGTACCGGACAAGTCTTACCGATCTAATCGAGAACTGGTTTTCTAGGACATTTACTTCCCCTGTCGATTCTCCATCTGAACCAACTGCCCCTCTTCCGGTGGGCCCTCTCTATGCAGATTGCACTATCGATACTCCATTACGCTATTGCAACCTCGACGCATTCTGTTTGCCAATCCTGAGGTGGAAAAAAGGTGGGTATGAAGGCCTGATATTGAAACCGGCTGCGAGGGGAGAGGGATATTATGAGCGAGTCGGAACCTTTACCCAACCCAATCCCCAGGTGACGATGATGTTGGATTCTACTCAAGTGTCGTTTATTTTGACTTAAAATTGATGTGTAAATTTCAGCGCTAGGATCTACATAATACTTTTTCTTACCACTTTTCCACCTTTTCCAAATCTCTTCAACAAGAACTTTGTGAGTAATTGGCATAAATGAATCTGTTCTCCTGCGCTTCTTCTCGGGTCTGAGCATTTTTAGGTCAAACTAAAAAGTGGATTACCTAGCTAATAGAGAGATTAGAAGGTTTGCGGGGAGGACTATAGGAATCTTAGGGATTTCACTTCTCATTTGATAATCAATATATCCAGGCTCGACTTCGATACTTGAGACATCGATACGATATCGATACTAAGTAGTATTAGTCAAATATTACAAATATCGATACGTATCGATAAAGAATCGATTTTTATATCGCTTTTTTACTTTGTACTTTACAATTTCTCTTTTTTTTACTTTTTTCTTTTCGTACGACGATTTTATTTGAATTATATTTTTAAAATGTTTTTTTTATTTGAATTAAATTCTTTTTTTATAGTTTTTGTTTTAATAAAATCAATTATAATTATTTAAAATTATAATACGAAATAGAAATTCTTCGTTTAAAAATACTATTATCGTTCGATTAAAAAAAAAAATTAAATTTATTTTTATTGTATTTATTATACTAATTCAATAAAAAGTTTATTATATAATATTATTATAGTAAAAAATATAAAAAAGTACTTAAAAATTATTATTAAATTATTATTAAAAATTTTTTAAATAAGAATTAAATAGTAATTAATAAGTAATTAAAATAGTATTATTAATAAATTGATAAAATTAATAAGAAAAAAGAATTTAATATTGAGATTTTAAAAGTTTGTTTTAATATATTAATTTTCGTTGAAATTTTAATTATTTTTATCGTCGTACGAAATTTATTTTTTTGTTTCGTTGAATAATTAAAATTTTATATTTTTTACTAAATATTAAATCGAGTTTTTAAAAGTAAAATTACGATCGTTTATTTAAAAATTATTAATTTAATTAAAAAAATTTGAAAGAAGTATTAAAATATCGTACGACGAGTATTTTAAATAATATTTTTATATATTTATATTTTTTTTAATATTTGAATTTTTTCAAATTATTAGTTTTTACTAGTAATTTGTATTTATTTTATTACGTACAATTAAAAGAAATAAAAAGTTTTTTTCGTTTTAAATTTTTTTTTTAATTATAATTTAAAAGTTTAATTTATTATTTTTTAATTAATTTTTAAAAATTATAATATTTTTATAAATAACGTTTTTTATTAATTAATTTAAAAAAAGTTAAAAAATACGTTTAATTTGATTTAAAAAATAAAATATTAATATATTTATTATTTTAATTATATTATTAATTTTATTGTATAAATTTTTTTATTTATAAATATAATTGATTTAAATAATTTTGAATCGTACGATTAGTAAAAAGAAATTAAAGTTTTTAATATAATAAAAACAATAAAAATTTAATTTAAATTTATAAATTTATTTAATTAAATATATAATATTGTAATCTATATTCGTAAATCGATTAAAAAAATAAAAAAATTTCATATATTTACAAAAAAACTAATTTCAATAAATAATTGTACGAAATAAAATAATTAATATTAAATATTTTTTGTATTATTTAATTTACGATTTACAATAGAAAAATATTATTAAAATTACAAAAAAGAATTTAAAAAAAATATTTTGATTTTTAAAAATTGAAAAAAGTTTTATACGATTAAAAATTTTTTTATTTTTTTTTAACGAATTATTTTTATTATTAAAAAAAAAAAAATTTTTTTATTTTTATTTTTTTATAATAAATATTTTAATTAAATATTTTTAAAAAAAGAATATAAAATTTTTTTTTTTCGTATAATTAAATTAATCTTTATATAATAAATTAAATATAAAAAAAATAAAAATAAAAAAAATAAATTTTTTTTTTATTAAATTAAAATAATATATAAAGTTTTTAATAATTATTATATAAAAATTAATATATTTTCGATTTATATCGTTATATTAATTTTAAATCTTTATAATTATACGAAGTATATTAAAATATATTGATTAAAAAAATAATTAAAATCGATTTTAATTAAAATTAAAAAGTTTTAAAAAAAATATAAAAAAAAAATTATAATTTTATTTATTTTTTCGATTTTCTCGTACGATAATTCGTTTCGTGAATTATTGAAATTTGATATTTTTAATCGGATTATTTTATTTTTTCGAGTAATCGCTCGATCTACAAATAAAAACGAATATAAAAACTATAATTTATTTGAATTGTACGATTTTAATAAAAGAAAAACTTTCGTTTAATAATATTAATTAAAGTTTTTATTTATAATTATTAATATTTTTTTAATTTTATTAATAAATAATAAATCAAAAAAAAATATTTTCAAAAACTCGTCGTACAATAAATTGAAATAAAAAGCAAATAAAATTGAAAACGATTAAAGTACGAAAGTATTTAAAGTATTAAAAAAAAGTAAAATTTTAAATATTTTTTTTTAAAATTAATTTATTTAAAAATAATAAACGTAATAAAAATAATAATAATAATCGTACGAAAAGAAAATGTTTTATACAACGTAGTATTATAAGAAAAATTTCTCGTAGAAATAATAGAATTTATCTTAAGAAGAAAAAAAAAGTATATTATGTAATAAATTCGCTAAAAATCGATACTTTATCGATAATACTAATACCTTACGATTCTAGTATCAATACCGTATCGATACCGGAAATTAGGTATTACAGCCGAGCCTGAATATATCACGTGATGTAATATATCTATTGTACATCACAATCTGCAAATCGGGATCTCTTTCTCCAAGTGTTTCCATAGGCCAGGAAACGACTTTCCGTTCTTTATACCTCGAGATTCCGAATTGGTTTTGAAGATCTCGACGTTAGCTTTCGAATCAGAGAAGGGAATTTGTGCAGCATAACTTACTTTCCCGTCCTCCCGTGCTATTTTCGAAGAAGCTGGCACGAGGTCGCGTCCTCCACCTGAGAGATTCCGAACTCGCTTCCACGTCTCCCTATTCTAGTTCTTGAATTCATAATTGTTCTGCTCCCCTAGACAAATTGTACTACGAGTCAGGGAAGCTAGGATGCTGCCCGAGCTATGCAATACCTCAATGTGCGGTCTTTTCCTTGCCAGTGATTATCGAGCATATTGGATACGTCAATGTCGTAGTGCACGCCCCAGCACATAATCAGGCTTAGAACACTGGAAGTTTCACTATAAGTTTGCACTAAGCTTCCTGTGTGTATCCTTTCCATCCCATAATCGAAGGTTTTCAGAATTCTTCAAAAAGTATATTAACGCGGGGTAATTCAAAACCACTTAACACGAGAAAAGAGGCGTAACTGACTAGGCAACGGCAAAGAGCCTCATGAATTTTGTAAAATGATATAAAAATACAAATAAGTGAAATAAATAAAGCTATTCACACACTCTTAAGTATTGTAATATAGCTAGAAACAATCCCGGCAAATAGAGAGTGAACATAAACGGCAAGCAAGCCTCGTAACATAGATTCCCTTCTTTTTAATTTTTCTTTTTATTTCCTTGTATCGACAAAAGTAGCAAAAGCGGGGGGGGG
>MU119233.1:314472-364610 GCA_014904845.1 Acephala macrosclerotiorum
GGGGGGGGGGGGGGGGGGGGGGGGGGGGGGGTAGACTGCTCGTTACGACTAGCAGCGCATAGAGGGCTGCTAAGCACCGAACTGAGCTCCGAATCGCTATCCATTTCGAATATCGAAGAATAAGGGATTATTTGCATCACAAAATAAGGGAATCACACGGTTTATAGAGTACCGTTTGCTCGCGTTGAGCTTAAGAGGTTAATGCATCGCATTTTATTCGATTCTACGCGTTTTTACGTGTCAAGTTTCGACGTTGAAAACGCCTCTTTTACCCCTCGTCGATATCACATATCAAAAACCCTCGATTATAGGATGGAAGGGATATATAGCTCCTAGTTCTTCTTATAGTTCTGAATAATAGATCAAGTCCATGCAACACAAGCAAATGGAGTTTAGATTTCAATGACGGAGCGTAAAGTCAAAGATCTTGCTCAAGCTGCTCAAGCTGCTCAAGCTAGCTGCTCATGGTGCTCGGGTGAATCGACTGACCCAAGTGTGAGCCGAGAGTGATTAGCGCCTGAGCAAGAGCGGCAAGCTTACTAACTAAATGCGACGTACAAGAAAGAGAAAATCGATTCATAATACTCAAATATTCGTTTTTCTTAAGAAAGGCTAGATATTGCTTCTCCATCAAAACAATTACTGAGGCATACTTAAAGAAACTCTTGAATCGTTTGAGTTTCACTTCTTTTATTTTTTGAAACCAGATGTAATATATACATTCTACACCCGATTATTCCAAGTTCTTCCTAACTTGCCGTTTTTCTTAGTCTAGTCTAGGTTGAACTAATAGACGAAAAGATATCAACGAAAAACACGCCTATCAAGGTTCAAGATCGTGGTGAACTTTCCTTCCAAATCAAAAGTCACACCCAACTCCCAATTCCCATCATCTCTAACTTTATCTCCCTCAAATCATACGCTCGTTCTCCAAAAAAGATCGACCACCTCCACTGCCACGCCGTCCGTAAGCTCTACAGAAAGGTCTTGAAAACGGACCTTTACAGCTGCTCTTGCAATTCAGGGCCTGAGGTCCAAACTCTGCCTATTATCGTCCCTGGTCCTTGCAACTATTGTGATCGACGTATTGTGATCATTGTTGACGACTTCCTACGTAGAATTGAGGGCGTTGAGCGGCTTGGCCTTTCCTTGCCATACGTGTATTGCCAGAGATAGCCTGATATCAGAGAAGGTAATAAGTCGCTTGGAAAGAGGCGTTGAAGAAATGAAACGCATGGACACGTGGGGTGAAGAATTTCTTTGGAGGACATGAAATTTGAGTGGGGGAATGGACAAACCTTGCAAAGGAAATAAATATTGAAACCCATTGGTGAATATCTAGGTAATCACAATTAAAAAACTCAGCTTGGTCAGTGTGAATATCTGAATCATTTGCAAAACCACGTTCATTATCTCATCTATAAGTTTATTAAGTGTCCGACATTCCGCTCTTTTCCTCAGTTCCTTCTACCTTGGCGAATATCACGCTCCAGCTTCGAAACACAACATGAATCTATTGATCCGGAGTTCGCAGTTATGGGCAAATCATTTTCCAAGCAACGTGCTTCTAAGCTTCTGGTATCACCGACAATACCTCGCCCCGCCCAAGCGCCGGATCGTGAACCAGACGGTCCAGATCTTAACCACCTTCACCGCCTCGCTTTTTGTAGCTCATGTAACAGGGTCTTGAGCATGAATCTCTACAATTGCAATTGTACACCAGAGTCCGGAGGAGTTTGCTTGCAATTCTATGTCACAGGCCCATGTGTATATTGCGACGGACGTTCCGTAGCGATGAGACCTGACTAGATATGCTTAGAGAGCTGAGGGCCTGTCAAGATACTTCGTTGGCCTGGGACTTCTTCTACATATCTAGGCAGAGATAGCGGGTTTTGATCAGATGAAGAATCTGCAGGTGCAAAATATGCGTCAAAGCATCACAGTATCGATTCAGGCTACTTTGCCGATGAATACGTGGTAGAAAGTGTGACAAGTCGTAAGCATAAACACGTGAATCACTTGAAGTTCTGTAAGATCTTACAATACAGGCAAAGTATAAAAGCAGTCCTTCAAGTTTCATCGAGTCCGCTGTTTAGCAATCCCAAACATCCGATCGATATTCCATCGCAGCGCAACAGCAATCAGAGACGAAAAGTCAGAATGTTTCAACCGATCCCCAAAAGACCACAAGTTTCCCACACTTCAGGTACGCTATGCCCGCCTTGCAAGATTAAGCACGACTTGACATCCACTCATATTCATGTACATACAATATGCGGTACTTGCTTCCGAATGGTGGAACCGAATATCCTCAAGTGTACTTGTGCGGGGTTGGATCGCCCGTACAGCAACAGATATGACAAGCTGCAAGGAAAAGGCATGGGGTTCTGTGTGTGCTTGCACAGAGGCGAAGATTGAAGGGATACAAAAGACATCCCGAGAGAAAAGCGTTGCTATTAGTGGGTGGTGTTAAGAACCATGTGATTTAGTGCTGAGTCAGTGCTGCGGGGTTTCAGAGATCTCTCTCTCTCTTTGAGAACCATCATCATTAATATCATCAATAACAACAATAATCATCAATATCATCAAATCTTGACAGGTGGAAGTAGACAAGAGATGGGCTAGGATTCTGGATCATGCAAGAGTCTCAAGACTCGAAGCTTGTCAGTTGAGACATGGGACCACATGGCGGTGCCACCGGCTTCATTAAGGGGGTGGGGTGGCCTCACCACCCTCTGTGTATATAAAGGCCTTTTGTAGCCCTTTTCACCATCAATGCAGTCTTTACCAAGCAACTGACAAAGCTAATGCACTTGCCGAATTCACATCAACCCACTCGAGAACTAAAGCGAGAGGAAAAGTAGTCAAAAATCTGAAAGCGATAGACAACTTTCTGTACAACATGTGGCTTGGAAAACTTCTCCAACTTCTCCAACTCGTCAATTATTTTATCACAGTCATCACGTGATATCCATTTCTTGCCAAGCTGATTTGTTTCTAAAGTTTTTGAGTGAGTATAGCGTAAGATAGCGACACAAGAGCCTATATCTATTCATATAGTGTAGTAAAAGTTTCATTTTGAAAGCCAATGAATCATGACAACAGACTCAAAATGGCCACATATGTAATTCACATGAAATTTTGATCACTCAATCATTGCCCAGACTATATAAAGCCCAGTCTTCGTTCGAAAATTCCTTTTTCGAATATAATCGCATTAAATTTACACCAGAAATCTCCTTCAAAATATCCTCAAGAAGAGAATCTCAGTTCACAGGCTAGCCTTGAAGATGTCTCAACAAGAACAAGAACGGCACGAGACCAACCCAGATAAGACGTGCATGATATGCTGGGTCCTACATCCACTGCCTTCAAAAGATCCCCACACACATGTCGACGCCTGGTGCTCTCGCTGCTCAACTGTCATCGGGGTCAATATCTTCAACTGCCCTGATCCTCATGGTGCTCGAACCAAACTTCAACCAATACCTGGAAAATGCGGCAATCCCGCGACAAATTGTGTTCCACCAACGAATGGAAGCATCCCCGACTCCGATCCTAATACTTTTCAGATGGAGTTGGGACTTGAAACTCGAAGCGAATACACTTATATCTGGGAGTTGGTGAACCTTGATCGGGAGCGAAGAAACACTCTTGCTTTATTGTGGAAGAGCTAAACTTGCGCTTTATTGAAATATGCGATGATTTGGATTATGAATTGTGGTCCCGCTGTAGACTTTGCCGAGAAGTTTGACTTCTTCAAGGCGAAGGTGGAAGGATTTTATCACTACTCAAATTTTTCATGGCATTGTTGAAAAAATTGCCTAACAAATGCGATGCTTTGAATTGTGAAATGACCTCCGAGGGGCATGAAGCGTGAGTGTTTGCATTGCATTCTCACAAGACACTCCTTTCTCTAAGATGTTCGTGTAACTCTTGAACGAACAGGAGTTAAAGCATAAAATATGAGCATTAATGAGAACTATTAAGAACCATTAAGAACTCTCTCTGCTCTATTGATGATGGGTTCTTGCCGAGACTTGGGCGTTTAGTAGGAAGGGGACTAGAAGAATAGGCTGAGGATGAGATGATATCTGTGGATCACTTGAACTTGAAACTTTGCTCCTCGCATTTTCTCCCACGATACCTCTTCTAACAGACGAGACCTTACCTCGCGCCTGGGCTTATGCGTTGCGAAAATTCTTCCAAAATGTCTCAAAATCCAGAACATCAAGCTCACGCAACCATGCTGACAAAAGCTGCCACAATTTAGAAATCCGCCATATCCCGCTATCATATGCACTGGGATACGATCGTTTTCACGTCTTCATCATCTGCGCCACCTGTTAATCAGCCTGTGCTCGAAATATCGTTAACCGAGACTATGCAAATCCGGCTATGAGGGGAAGGTTGAGTTGGAATGGCTTTGACGACCCGGTGGACATATTTTGTATTTGCTTAGGCTAGGCCGGGGTGCGTGAATCACATTAGTATTCAACCCCAGCCCAAACAATTAAATCCTCCAACTAACTGTTCAAATATAATCTCCCAAGAAATTCCACGACCAAAAATTTCCAGGAAGACACAAACTGAAGTCAAGATGAAAGCAGTAAACAAAACACCACACCCCACCGGTCGCACCTGCCCAGTCTGTGACATAACACACGAGCATGGACCCAAAGGACATTGGCACATCTACACCATCTGCATAACATGTAAAACATCATTGAGGCGAATATCTTCAGGTGTACGGACGGGGGTTCTGCAAAAATAAGAGTTAATCTTGTGCCTGGAGCATGCAAGATCTGTCAAGGTTTGTGAAGGGAGGATGGGCTGAATGACGTGCTGCTGGGCATGGCTGAGGAGTCTGGCTGGGGATGTGAATGCAAGCTTGTTGGGTGATGACGGGTGGCGATGAGAAGGACGAACTTTGGGTTGTAGTGAAAGAATAGAATAGAATTGTTCTCGACAAGCGAAGAAAGTCAATATAGATTCGTATGAAGCGGTAGTGAAGGTAGCCAAAACTTTGCAGATGAGCCTGCAATACCACCTGTAGGGATGAATGTGGCCCTTATAAGTGCTTAAAAGCTTTTCGTTTAACTGTGGATTTGAATGATAAATTTTTTTTAAGTTTTTTTTTCTTCTTTTTTCTTTTATATTATATAAAGTGAATTTCTTTTCTTTTTTTTCTTTTTCCTCTTTTCTCCCTTTTTACGGCCTTTGCTAACTTATAATGGATAAGATACTGTAAGAATGTTGGGATTGTGAGAGAGTTGAGATTGTGAGAGAGTTGAGATTGTGAGAGAGTTGAGATTGTGAGAGAGTTGGAAGGCAGCGAGAGGCTGGGAGCTTAAAGGAGATTGTGAGAAGGCGTGGGAGTAAGATGACACTAGAGATCGCATTACGTAGTAATAAACTTTGAAATTAACGCTCTAATTATCTACTTGAGTCCGTGAGCTTTAAGTTTGTGCTTCTAATCTTACTCCCGTGAGTCTTATGCTTGTTATAGATCTCCCGCGCCCACTCTCTAGCAGGTGGTCCGAGTTGGGCCCATCCCTGCCAACTGCCCTTTTGAGCAGTCTGTGCGTGTAGGAGAGATTCTCCTATGGGTGGTTTCGTAGGGAGAAAGCTACGTGAATCAAACCAAAAGCACTTCCATATGAAACAAATGGCAAACATCTGCACGATCCAACACCTCACCGGAACTTCCACAAAGACACAAAAAACCAAAATCCAACATGGACTTCTCCTCCGTAGCATCAGCACTCTATCATTAAGTCAAACCCCCTAGAAGTGGGCCCCCCCCTGTTCTGGGCCACCTCGCTTAATTCCTATCTACCTAGTTCGACCGCGAATAACTTTTTAATCAACTAATAGATATATGAGATAAAGTAGAGGCTATACTAGGGAAGTCATCGGAATCTAATAGTACATTTTGGCGGTCTCCAGCTTCCATCTGTGCCTTGTAGATCTTCTCGATATCAGCGAACTTAGAATTTGGACTAGTCCTTACTTTTCGCCGTTTTCTAGGCTCAAGTTGAACTACTCTAGCTTCCAATGCTTAGATCTTACGCTCTTGCTTAGCAATAACAAAGTCCTTATTGTCTAAGCCTTTAACTATTTTCCTAAAAAGCACTCTAGCAATTACCGTATCGATTTCTTTAAATCTCGTGATTTGCCTCGATTGTTCTCGAATATTTTCACTTTTTTGAGGGGTTTTCTATACTTCAAATGATGAATCTTAAATCCATTCAAATGCTGCATCCTTTCCTGACAATTGTAGAGGTTTCTCGATCGCTTTATTACTATTTTCAAGTAATAATCGATTCATAAAAAACTTCGAGATGTTCTACGGCCATAACTTTAAGACTTTCCAACTCGCCTTACAATTTCCTTCTGTTAAAGCATCTATCCGAGCTTGCTTATAACATTTCAAGAAGTTTTGCTTCCCCATAAGCGTCGAGTCGTTAATGAGAAACAGC
Organism: Acephala macrosclerotiorum; assembly: GCA_014904845.1. NCBI lineage: Eukaryota > Fungi > Ascomycota > Leotiomycetes > Helotiales > Mollisiaceae > Acephala > Acephala macrosclerotiorum. Next base: position 320,955 of record MU119233.1, read on the forward strand.
GAATTTAGCCGCTTTCGATAAGCGGATTTAAGGAGAGAAAAAATTGATAAATCCAGAGGTTAGAGCACATGTGAAATATGCAGTAGTAAGAATAACAAGTAAATATTGTTCGAAAAGCACTTTCACATAAATTCTGTTGTCTCATGGCTTCCATGGCCGTCTAATATGAGTAGACGAGGCTCTTTTGAGTCACGTAGTGCCGTTTGAAATATGAAGACGATTTGCAACCACTCCAAGGCAGTATCGTCAGATGTCCATCCATTATCGGTTGCGATAAATTTTTAGCTTTTATACTCTCTCAATCCCATAAGAAACCATTGTTATTGGACTGATTTTCCCTTGAATATGACGATCGAAAGAATGGCCCGACCGCTCGAGAAAATGCACTCAATAAATGAGGTCTAAGTTTTAGATCCTAATTATTTCTTTTGAATAAAACGTTTCTCAACACTCCCAACCACTAATCCATTCTCCCCTTGACCTTCCATAATCCCCGCTTCATTTATATTCCATCGGTTTTCAGCTTTGATTACTTTGATCGTCGGTATCTCCAATTTTTGAAATTAAGTTTTAATAATATCAAATGTAGCACTATTAACACGCACAGAATCGATTCTGAATTGCTTTTTGGTCTTAAGAATAGGATTCCGGCGAAGAAATCCAGCCATCCAGCGTTTTCCGAGTAGTGTAGTATCGCGTCGAGAAGCCAAAATACGGCCAGCAAAAGCTCGAATCTGTGCATGTATAGAGTTGAGCTCTAGAGTTTCTTGAACTAGTACCCAGTCTGTAAGACGTTGCTCCTGAATCGGGGCAAGCCTCTGCAAATGCGCATAGACCTCTTTCTTAGAAAGAATGCCGAGTACTCTGTATTGAAGAGTGCCTCTCGGTACACCCCAGTCGAGAGAGGATTTTCGCAAGGACTTCCCATTTGCCACGTCTTTAAGTGCATACTGGACGTCAGCTTCCGTATATGAGGGCTTCATGATCGGCTCTAATGACTTGCAAAATTTGAAAGAGTTTTATTAAAGAATAATAAAAATATTCGAAGTTAAAGTGGGTAGTGGAGTAGTGGCGGTGTGCTAAGCGAGGTGGCCCAGAACAGGGGGGGGCCCACTTCTAGGGGGTTTGACTTACCCAATAGGCCTCCCCTGCATAGATTGCAACTACACAATACACTTTCCTCCGCCTGCAGGTAACTACCACGTCCACAGTATCTGCAAGACATGCTGTAATGCGAGAGAGAGATGAACATCTTTCGTTGCAGAGACTGCCAGCGTCCGAAGATGAAGATTGTGGTTGTGCCTAGGAGATGTTGAGGGCGTCGGGTAGGTGGGTTGAATAGAGCACAGGAGGAGTTAAGGGAAGTGTGAATGAGGATGTCGAAAGGAAGGAGATGGTGGGAAGCACGCTGAGTAGTTATAGAGAGGTGAATAAATTGATGGGAGTGTGATGTACAAGGCATGAGCTTCTGAGTAACGGAAATACATCAAAGACTTTCTGTGAGCAACTAGCTCTACCAGGGATGGAATAACGACAAAAGGGTGTTCTTCTCGAAATCTGAATCATACTTCGGCCCATAAAAGCCCCACCTAACAACCGACATCGGACAGCAACTAATATTCCTCCCAAATAACCACGCAACCACTTCATCGACCGAAACCAAAATGAAAGCAGTCGAAGTACCATTAATAGCTCACCCTGACAAAGGCCGCTGTCCTATGCCCCTGCTCCAAAAGGTCACTGGCACATCTTTACAGTCTGTAAGAGCTGCTCGAATACGATCAAGGCAGATATCTTCAAGTGCGACTGCGTGGCATGGCCTACAGGCAGCCACAAGAGTAGGATTGATGTTGTGCCAGGGAAGTGCGTGAGTTGTGCGGAGAGCTGATTAGGAGATTAAACGAGTACTACTGGGTATGGGAGGATTGTCTGGCGTAGATGTACAGAATGATGTGTCAAACGGGAACGATATTAAGCTGGAAATGAGAACAGCCACAATAATGTTAATGTGAAGAGCAAAGCATGAATTTTGACTAGCAACAGCAACGTATGGGGGAAAGCATGGAGTTTATTGGATGGGGAACTTGCTCTTCCAACCATGAAGTGTTAATGCGAACAACAAAATCCTACAAGCAATTCTAACCACGTGACACTCCATCCTTAACATTTGCCCTTCTTTTCACGCTACCAGAAGCGAATCTTTCTATCGATGACCATACTCCATGACAGCAAATCCCATCTATATTTTTCGAAACTTCGGTCCGTCTCTACCATCGACACTTGCCCACACCAGACTCAATGCCTGCGCCAGGAAACCTCAAAGCACCCGATACGACACTCTGCTAACCCCCTTACTCCTCGAAATCTTCTTAACCTCAATCTTCCCCACCAAACTACAATCCCCAACATGCGTCCCCCCACAAGGATAAGCTCCCATCCCCACCATCTCCACCACCCTACCCCTCTCCTCTCCCTCTGGTAACACAAAATCCTCTGCTCCCGTACACTTCTCCTTCAGTTCCTCCAACGGCCAATAATGGATCCTCACTGGTGTTGCGCCCGCCACGAACTCGTTGGTCTTGGCTTGGATAGCAGCTTTATGTTTTCCGTCTATCAAGCCGCCGAATTCGACAGCTGCAGAGTCCGGGTAGTGACTTGCTTTTGACTCGGTGAGGGGTGGTAAGACACCTTCGCGTGAGAGAGCGTTGATTGCGAAGCCGAGGACATGACCTGCTGTATGAAACCTGGAATACAGGTCACGTTTCTCTCCGTCGATACTCTGCTTTATCTCCTCGCCCGGAGAAAACGGAGTTGAGTTTGGGGGTTTGAATCGCCCAAAATGAAGAATCTGGTGTCCTTTAGCGGGATGTCGTACTGATTGCACTTCGAAGACACTATCCGAGTCTGAGGAAGCAGGCGTGATGGTTCCTGTGTCGGTGGGTTGGCCGCCACCTTGGACGTAGAAGATTGTTTCGTCTGTGATGAGGACGTGGTCGTGTGACGAGGGGTCCTTGATGAGGGATTGATCTACTTCTGGGAGGGTTGAGACAGGGGCGATTGAGACCACTTTGCTGGTATGTTGGCGAAGGTCTTGTTGGTCTTGGTAGACCAACTTTGTTCGTGTTGCCATCTGGAAGGAGATTAGATTGAGATCAACCGATTTTGGATCATACTCACCGTGGATTGATTCCAAAAGATCACTTTTTTTTTTTAGACCTTGCAACGTTCAATGCAAGAGTGGAAAATATAAACGATCTATGTCTGGGAAAGGAAGCTGCTGGAAGCGACATATTGACATCAAGGGCGCGATGACTCAGCAAGTTCTAAGTAGAGCGTCATCACGCACGTGATACCCCTGAATCGCAATCATAGGCGATCCATCTCACGTCTTCACTTCTAGGCGTTGCAGGTGAGGACAGCAAGGTAATGTGTGAAAGAAGAGTTGTAGTACTACGTTCTCTTGCAAGCTCAATACTAATACATTGGTATTATTGGGAATATTTGCTGGGAACTCTCCTACACTCGTCCCCCCAGGCCATTGAAGTCGGCAATGGCCATCGTGGTGACTTCGCTATGCTGGAGGCTTCTAGTCTCCACCCTTCTCTTCTCCTCCGATGCCTGGGAAAGCTGTATTTAATGCCATGTTGTTCTACTCCCATTGCCTCCGAGTTCCTTAGCCATCGCCTCGAGGCATGTTCGGTCGTCTACTTCGACCAAGTCAACTGCCGCATGTACTGAGATATGCTGAGCGTATGGTATGCTCCACTCTACTCTGCCTGCCGTAGTCCTCCTAGGTAGGCTTTCGAGGCGATATCTTCATATCTTTTGTTGACTCTTGCGAATCTTTCAAGGCCAAAGACAAGCCGCATACTCCAAATACTGTCCCACCGTCCCATAAATCTGACTCAATTCATCACTCATCAACTGCGGCCCATTCAAATGATCCCTCTGCTTCGCAAATTGATGCCTCCACAACGCAATATTCCACGCAAAGCTCGAATGTCCCACCCCAGCAAACTCGGAAGACTTCTCCAAAACCAAATAATCAACCAAAGCTTGCTGGTCGAAGGTCAGATTCTCTAACAGTTTATTGTCCTCGCCATTGACGAGGTCCTGTTTTGCCGATACGGTGAGATTGTATTTGTGTGCGTCTTGCGTGAATTTGTATAGTTCGTGGACGTCGCCGGATGCGAGGTATATGACTGGTAGTCCGGAGGCGGCGGCTTGTTCGAGGTAGTAGTGTGATTGGACAGAGTACTTCGAGTATTCGTATACCTCGACCGGGAATCCTTTCTGTGAATCGACCTCTGTGCGAAGATGTGCTCCAAAGAACGTGTTCTTCCAGATCTTATCCCTAAAATTGGCACGCAGATCGTATTTGGAAGCCAAGTTCTTCAGCACCGTTGTAGCCAGTTCTCTCGCCTCCCTCCTGAACTTGAGGATCTTCCCAAAGTCCATAGCGAAATCGTCGAGGTCGGAGTAAATGGGGTATTTGAGGTACGACCGATCCAGATTAACCACAACCCTCGAATCCGTATCCCGCTCCTTACTCAACCACCCATAAAACTTCCCCCTCCATCCCTCAGGATGTGCAATTCCTGTTGGCGTATCCTCCATCAAACTCTCGGGCATCAACAAAATCGGATCCTCCTCCGCCTCTTCCTCAAACACCTTCGCATCATCAAACAACTGCAATTGCGGACACGACAATCTCAAGCTTTCCACAAAATGCGTCTCATCGAATATATAGTCAAAAGATATCGTTTCCCGCTCCCAGATATGCGATATGTCGTTTGGATCCCGTAAGATTACTCGAGGCAGAGTGAGGCCTGCGCCGGCGGAGATGGCGTAACGAACGCAATTCAGTATCGAATTTCGCAGATTGCCTACCCCGCCCCCAGACCTGTTACAGGTAAATAATAGCTTGGGATTCCATTCCGTTCGATCGCAGAGGTTCTTGATGGCGGGGGATTCGAGATATGGGACATCGAAGAGGTCGGTGGTTTCGAGAAGGTCGTTGTGCGAGAGTGAGACTTCTGCGGGAGGCGAGAAGGAAAATGTGGGGATAGTGAAGATTGCGGGTCGAAGATAGACGAGAGAAACGAGGAACACGATAGCTCCGACTGCGGTTAGGGGAGCGTGGCGGGAGTTTCGAATCGATTTTGCTTTTGCGAGGAGCAGCATCGTTAACATTGACAGGAGTATCATCGTGAAGAAAGGAAAGAAAGAACGACAGAAGAGAAGGGTGGTACAGAACTCAAGCTGAGTGGCCTAGCTCACTTGATTCAGGCCATTCACATGTTCTGGACCTGGGGAGAGACGCCTAATTTGAACGTTGACAAGGCCCCACCTGCAGCAATCCGATAGTGTGGTTACCCCAAATTCGGTCCACGACGGAGCCCGAGTCGCCTGATAGGGGAAAGCGAGGGGAGGGAAGGCGCTGATTGGCAGTGAAGATCAGTGAAGATTGCTGAAGAACGCCACAATCTGCAGCGCCGACCCCTAAATTTATCGAAAAATTGGCTTGTGCATCGCTGTCTGTGCTGAAGGTCGTTAGCGACTCGGGGATTCGGGGTCGAGATAGAAAAGGGGGAGTCCTTGGACCCGAGCACCTCTGTTCTCGGCCGTGAACAAAGTCCGCCAGAAAAAGGATGTTTTCCCAGCTTCACCAAATCGGAGAAGGAAATATCCTAGCAGAGGATCTCTTAGCATTACCAACATAACCAGGTTGTCGGATTCTCCCATATTGACCTTATGCAAGCTACTATATCAACTCAATTCGGAACCAGCCTAAATACATACAGCATCTACATCAGCCAAGCCGGCTCCTCTCCTTCGAGTTTTTCCATCTTGAACGAAGAAGGATCATCTCTCAACCGGAAACAATGACCGACATTGTGCAAAAGGAAGGCATGTTCATTGTGCATTACCATGGCCATAACCCACACATCAACGCGTAGACCTCCTTCGCCATGAAGGGATATTCAGTCACCGGGTTATTTCGAGGATGAAATTCGTATACCTCTGGCTTCTTCTCCAATCTTTCAATCTGGTTCCTGATCTCCGTCAACCTTCCACGCCATTTCTCGACACCTTCCGGCCTCAGCATCTCCAGTCCTTCCAATCCTTGACACTGCACGGCAGAATGCCACATATCTTGCTTCCACTCGACCTCAAAATCCTCTCCAATTTGTCTCCGAACACGTTCCCAAGATTCTCTCCAACGACGACAGTTCAAGACGTGGTTGAGTGCAATCTGATCCGCAGGCAGTGGGTTCTCTTTCATCGCTTCTGGAGCGTACGGGCCAACAGGAAGTGGAAGCTCAATACCCGGAGCTCCCTTTTCACAGATCCAGTCTGGTATACAGTATCTGATATAATCCAGTCGGAATTGAAAATCAAAACGAGGAAGTTTCAACTCGGGCCAGAGATGTGCCCGCATGGTTGACGAGAAGAGTTCGCCGTAGATGATAATCTGGAAGAGAGCTCGTTCTGCTTCGCAGTAAATGGTGTTTGCATCTGATACCCCGCCATCCCAAAAGTTTGGTGTTGAGTACCATTGCTTCCCTGCCACTTTGTCGATCAGATCCGCGACTGGATTGAGAGTTGTGAATCGCATTGCGTGAAGTTTGCGGATTTCTTCCATCGTGAGACCAGCTTTCTCGATGCAGAGGTTGTAAAGTCCGTCAACCCCGCCCATGAATGCCTTGCGCAGTGCCTCGGTGTTCTCCTCGCTTTGAAGAGCCCAGTCGCTGACTTGACGAACGGTGGCAGCGATCAGGAAATATGGATCAGGACGGAAGAAGATCCTTGATGCTGCCACCGCGAGACGGAGGATCTGACGAGGATCGGCGCCTGAAAATGCTTTTCGTAATGTTCTGCAGGACGAAGATGCGCTCATCAAGTCCTCGATATTGCGCAAATAGTTGGGGATGAGAATGAGAATCTCCATTGGGAGATCTAAGAGCTCCATCTTTGGCTTTCGTGAGAGTTCTGACGCTCTGATACCTTGAGAGACGAGGGTGAATAGGCTGGTATTTGAAGGCTGTGGCTTACGTGAATTTAGGCTGTGGCTTGCGTGAAATTTAGGCTGTTTTGGAATCAATCGGTGACACGTCACATGCATGACTCGCTGCCGATGCAGGTCTCCTAGAGGGCCTCTCGATCTATGGGGCACAGAAGAGATGAGATTTCAAGAATTATATGATACAATCAAGAGTTTAAAATCTAGTTGAAAAGCATATTGTTCCAGGTTGTTTCTAGGAGAAGATCCGTGGGGGCGCCATCCCAATGTGGCAGGTGGGGTAAACTAGAATTGCCCAACCGTCTCAACCTACAAGATCTTCAATTGCAACGAACTGCATAGGCATAAGAGCACCGGCGGCGAATCCGCAGAATGGAAGTGGCTTGGGGTGATTGGAGCCGAGAGAGCGATGAATAAAGACAACCTGCGAACAAAGAAAGTGGCTTGGATGCGGACTATTTATGCAGCTCTCGACCTTGCTTTGTGAGTTCTTAATCTTCGTTTGCCTTCAAGATACATACTTTCAATTATAAAAACATAATAGAATAGGCTTAAACCCAAATCTAGGATGCCTTCAAATGAAATCTGGAGTGCTTTGCAGAACGGATCCACATTCAAGCTCCCGACAAGAAGCAAGTCGAACGTAACAGTAAATGGCGTGACAAAGACAGCCAGGCTAATGACTGCAGCTGAGCTTGAGCGACTCACGAAGACGATTCGGAACTCCGAAGCTCAAATGAGTGCGGCAATGAAACAAATGAAAGCGAAGATGGACGAGGTGTTCAAGAAATGAAAAGCGAGGCATAGGACGTGGGAGTAGGATGGTCCTCGGGACCTTGTTTTGATGTTCGCTGTATGCGATGAAATTGAGCTAATTTCGGCCTTTCTTAGGGTGGAAAGAAAGGCCATCACAGGGCGAAAAATGTAGGATATGTATGCTCCTGTAAAGTGAAAACCTCTAGTATAGCCCGAACACATCTTCATCTACTCTTCAACTTTACCGCAACGAGTCAATGTCTTAAAAACGTTCAGAATTTCTCAGGCAACGACCTTCGAGCACTCTGGTGAGCAAGCACCGATTGTTTCAAGTCTTAAGAGTTGTAAATTGGGCTTCTGCGAACGATGTGCAGTGGAACCAAACATAATCAAGAAAGCCGAAAGTGAGAAGCACAGGCAAGAGGCGCTTTCAGTAATATAGCAAGCATTTCAAACAGCGCGATGAATATGAGGCTCAGCTTACACTCTTTGCACGAGCTTTGGTAGATACAAAAGGCTTAACCAAGTAGATAGAGTGAAAGAGCAGGAATCTTTTATAAATTTTACATTGATAAATAAAATAGCAATGCTGGTACCCTAAAGACAAAAGCATATGCAAGGCGCAAAGGTTGCCTGCCTTTAAAATAGCATCTTAAGTTCGGATCTTGACCTTTCTCTTGGACGAAATTCCATAATTGTCAGTTTAGATATGCGACATTTCATAAACAAATATCGTGTATTGAGCGAAGGAGCTTTGGGTGTCGAGGGACTGCAGTGAATACTAAGACTACCTCATATCCAAAGCCGAGCAGCGCCATGTTGATGTCTTGAAAATGACTTATTTGTCAGAAGACTTTCCTATTAAGTATCAGTTCAGATCTGCGACTTTTCAGTAGTAAATCTCGTATTATAAGACTAGTGACCTTGGTTCTCAGGAGCTATAATGAATCTCGAGACTAGCGGTCCTCCAAAGCAGAACGGCACCGTCTGGGGGTCTTGAAGATAATGAAAACGTCTACAGCGGAACTGGGACTTTAGTTAATCCGAAAGTCCTCCCACAAGTTGGGACATTCAAGTCTACTAGCGCCAAATCGTGTACACAAAACCCCTCGTTACGGCTGACTTGACTTCCGGTCTTTACAACTACGCGCGCGATCACCGCAAAAATGGTTGGAGTTTCACCCTTTGCTCCCCCGAGACCTAAGAAGATGGAAAAGGTCCTCACAAGACTCGAAGTTGCCGACGTCCTTACACCGAAGAACGCCAACGACCCCAATGCTATGAACGACTCCTGCGCCGGCAACAAGCACGCGTCCAAGAAGTCACAACGTATCACCGACGCTCTTAACATGGGCAAGAAAGCTATCAACATTGGCAAATCTCTCTTCGATCGCCTCAAGGGCAAGCCTAAGCCAGACAACAACCCTTACCCATCTCTCCGACAAACACAAAAGGTTGGCAAGCAAGAGGTTGGCGTAGTCGTCGGGACTGCGGATGGTGGCGCCAGTCGAGAGGAGTCCTTGCGTAGCAAGACTCCAGTCGTCAAGGAGCATGCTTATCAGCCCCTCAAGTCGAACCCGTTGACTTTGAGCGAAGTTGAGTTTATTAACGCAACTCGTGAGTACTCTGAATTCTCTTGGCGAATCGAGCTAACATCTTTCGAAGGTGCAAAGGCCCTTGCGGAGCTCGAAGGTACGACGAATGCAAGTGGATCTACTATCGATCTTCGTAGTCGTAAGTTGGTCTGATCTTCCTCGGTAATTTGCCTAACATGCGAGCAGGACTCGAGACACGAGAGGAGGTTGGCACAAGTGAAGTTGGAGCATCTGCGGCGCCGGCCACTAGCACGGAAAGCCAGGAGCACGTCCAGAACCGCGTTATGGCTGACATCGTCATCGACAGAACCCTCGCGGCTTTCGAGGAAAGACAGGCTGCCCGGGCTAAAGGACAAAAAGAGTAAAGGGCAAAGGTTGATACGATGGCAGATCCTGGTCACAGTTCGGATGTTTGCAGTGGTCAATAGATATCGTGAAGGGCTTTGTGGTTCATGTTTCGAGTCAGAAATGTGTCTGACCCTGGGATATCTAGGAGTTAAGTGGCGGCAGCTAGCAGATCAATCAAAGTCCTTGCCGCCGCCTGGGATTCATTGTGCCCCAACTTTGCCCGCTGCGTCCCTAATACGATTGTCCTGACCAGCATATTCCCCGAAAGACTGAAAGCGAGTGAATGAGTTTACCATTATAACACATTTCAAAGCCATATATGTCTCATCTATCAAGCAAACTTTTGTCGACTTCCATTTCAAGTTCAGGTCAAGCCTTCCCCAAACGAAAGCAATACAAAATCCTTCTACGTGTGCGACAGGTGGCCTTTTGCCAGAGTTGGCAGATTCTCAGTCAGCCAAATCATCAGTCTTGGGATGGAGAAATCGAATCAGTTTTGAAAGCTAGTGACCCATTTTGTACGCCCAATCTTAATACAAAAATCATGGAATCCAAAAGTATAACATGTCAATCACTACAATCCTTAGAATCACCTCCGCGGCTAACAAACCCAAATCATTCCAGCTTCGGGTCTAGGGCCTTCAACCGGACAAAAACAATCTCCGTGAAGGAAAACAAAGAAGACATATCTACCAAGAAAAAAACCGCCAAGTCACAATCACAATCTCAGAAGGCTGTCGTCAGTGGAGCGGGCAAAGGACATATATATTACGGTGGAAGTGTCAATCTGAGCGGCAACGACGTACTAAGACCGTCCAAAAAAAATCAGCAACGCCAAGGCTTCTGCGCTCTAAGTGAAAATGGTAATTTAAGTGACAGTGGGACACCGCGATCATCGAAACCAGCCAGCAAGCCCGGTGTGACTCTTCCCACCATGAGTCAAATGAGGGAGCTTCGAAGAACAGGAAGGCTACCGTCACTGAAGGAAAGCAGTCCTTCGGCAGTAAACTTGCCAGCCTGTTTGGCAGCGTACCGTCAGAACCCTCTAAAGCCGCCAGAAAACCTGGTACAGCTGCCTCCAAACAGGGTCCCAGAAAAGAGCATCGAACGACAGCAAGGAAAAAGGTGTTGGCATAGAAGCGGGCCGATCATTCGGTAATAAAACGGCCCACTTAAATACCAGCTTGCAGCCGGAACTATCGAAGGCTACCAGAAAACCTCGTACTTCTACTTCCAATGATACTTCTGTTAGCAGAGTGAAGTCATCAGCCATCGGCAGGTCAAGGATTTTTATCAACGGGGTAGAACAGCCTCCCAGAAGCCGAGCCATCAAATTGAGCGGTAGCGGGATGCTACCAGCATCAAAAAATAACTACAACAGCGACGTGAATGGCAAAGGAAAATCAAAGCCAGGGAGGAATTACAATGTCGAGATCAACATTGCCAACAGCGATGCGATGAGGGGAATATCAAAACCCAGCAGCGAAATCAAAGTTTCTTTAGCAGGGTGCATGTTATTCAAAAACAGCGCTAAAGATTGGGTATCTCAAGTTGAACAGTATGGAGCATTGACCGGAAGAGCATCATATTGCGGCAGGTATGAGTTGATAGAAGGCTGGAAAGAACTTTGTTGGGGCTTGGCCTAGAGCACAGAATGGCGGGAATAAAAGTCCTTATTCTCGGCGGACAAAATGTAATGCACGCTTGAGATCAATGTTGACATGCGGTAAAGTGAAGAACCGTAAAGCAAAATAAGCAGATTCGGAATGCAAAATAAAATAAATCACGTGCTATAGGAGTTGGAAGCGGGGGAAGGAGCAACTCTCCCTCCCCAATAATACCTAGGTAGAGACGTGCCTGCCGAAGGACATCTCTATGACGACAACTCCGACGATGAACCATGGGTACTCTTCCCAACTTGATGATCCCCTCTGCTCTTCAGTTCCCCCACACGCTTCTCCTACATCTGCTACTTCCATCAAATGCATTCATATCTCCACCGCACCTAAAAATCCTCCTAAAATGAATCCTTATGAAGATCTCCCCGAGTCGGTCGAGTCATCGGTCGCATCGCTGCCTCGAACGAAGTGCACATTCGATTTCTCCAAACTTCTTTCTCGTCGTCAACGAGCTTCCCGCACATCAGAAAATAGAATGTCCACAACGAGTTCGAGAAGATCCCAAAGCAACCAGTCCGAGAACAGCCAGATCTTGTATATGCCAGAGCCCGAGAAGCCGAAAGAGAAGAGAGCTACCGGGCGCTCCCTATCATCCATGAGCAATGGAGCCAGCCGCAGATTTGATGGGTCAGCAGACAGCAAATTCGACCTGGACAGCCCTGCAGATACAATGTCCCGCAACATCATCGATCGAGAGATCTTCGAATGGCAATACGTTTGTCAATCAGGTCGTCCATATTGGTGGTCGCCGGAGTCCAAGTTTGCACGTCTGCAGAAGCTTCAGCAACGAGTAGCCAGTGAGCAAGAAGAGCGATTCGGGATGCAAGGTATTGGCAATGCTCCAAAAGCAAGGTACGAGATGCGCCGTCGAGCCATGACCGACAGCTATCTGGCGGATCCAAGTGCCGTCCATGACCTCGCTCATCTCGTCGCTGTGCAGCTTCTGGGAGCTTGCTTCACTCTCCCTCCCGACTCGATCACCGCCGTGACTCCCGAATACACGAGAGACGAAGATGGAATTTGCACAGTTCGAAACTCGCGTCTGATCAGCTCCCTCCGCATGCACACTCACTTCCGCTATTCGCCGTCCTTCGGTCATCAAGCTCGAAATACCTCGCCAGTTCAAATCTGGCCTAGGAGATATGATGGTCCAAATGCAGGCTATTCGTCAGTCCGAAGTAATACCAACACGTCAACCCCAAACATAGGAACTTCAAGTCCTTGCCATCGACGCAACAGATCGCATCGACCATTACACAATACGGAAGGATCAGCGTCTAGGAAAAACGACGATGAAGATGAAGACTATATTCGAACTTGTTGCAACAATAACGAGCTTGATTCCAGCGTAGGAGCGACCGCGTGGTATAGAAGGCAGGGAGTTCATGATGCAAACAATCGATCAATTACCATGCCCCACATGCCCAGTGCCGGAAGCAAACGTCGCGCTGCTCGTGCTCCAGAATGCTCGAGGGATGAGGATGCTGGAGCGAGTTCTAGGGGCGGACCATCCACACTTAAGACAAACTACCGTCTGCAGCCAGTCCTTCGGTCGGAGCCTCATCCTATTTTCATACAGCCAGTCCGAGAGCTTGTTGTAAAAAGATGGAGGAACTTCAGAAGACGAATGAGTGGCAGCTTGCATTCGGCACTGTCATCCAGAGCCTCCGAGGACCTAGCATCTGCATCGGAGTCAAGTGAGGCGTCAAGTCCAGTGTTGAGTAGTGATGCTAAAATCAGAAGACTGAGAGCACAGGAGCGAGGAGATATCCACAGCTCAAGCGTTGACAGCACACCACACTGCAATTCTCCCAGAAGTGGACAATTGAGCCCAAATGGCGAGGAGCTCGCGCTGTCAGTTCGAAGTCTAGCGTCCGTTTTCCCACTTGGAGATCCTCTTGCTGCTGTTGCTTCGCTGGTTATGGCAGAGGCATCCCGTCTGCGTGTGAGCAACTTTTTAACGCCTCATGCTTCTATACCTTCGGATACCATATCAGCTCGAGAACTCATCCGTTCATCTGCTGCATCGACACTTGCTGTATGTGATACAAGCCATACAAGATCAGAGCTCCCATCACTTTCTCCATCGTCCAAGCCAAACACTCCTTTCTCGACGTATTCTTTGTCTTCTCAGAGGTCCATGAACAGACAGAGGAGGAGAAGCATGCTTTCAGAAGTCTGCACACCAGAAGACTTCCATACCTCCAAAAGCCCAGACACTGAGGGTACCAAGGAACCCATTACCAGGAGTATACTTAGCACAGTAGGAAGTACTCTCGCGAGTCCGGAGGAGAAGGTGTCCGCTTATCCATTCGGGCCAAGACGGATACACGAGGTTTTGAGTAGTCCAGGGCCCTCTGTGCTGCCTACTCTGGCAGAATTGCGTGGTTTCAAGGAACAAGACAGACCGAAGATGTCAAGGACAAGCACGAACGGGACGCAAATCTTCACTCCTAGCGATGATGGTGTAGAGATCGATGGGCTTCCGGCGGGTCCAAGCAGGGAGATTTGGGCAGGAAAGGGTGGAAGGAGAGAACGGACGTATTTGTAATTCTATTGCTGTTAGAAAGATTGTTCTTATGGTTGATGAAGGTAGAAGAATCGACGAGGACTTAGCATCCACATAAAATGAAATTGGACCTAACATATTGGGTATCGCAGACTATAGATAGTCCCGAATCTGATGCCGTTCACAGTCGTATTATTACAACCCTAGCCAAAACTCCGCCCAATGCCATCGTCTCTTGCGCCTATTCAAATAAATCTCAGCACTCCATCGTGCATCAGCTGGCTTCGCCCTCGGGCTTCATCCCAACCATCTCGTATTCTCCGGCCCCATCGCGACCTCTGCCTCTCCCTCTGCCTCTGCCATATCCTTGTTCTGGATCATGCCCTTCTTCGTTGTGCGTAGCGTTCTCAGTTGCGTGCCCTGAACTCGATTCAGCCTGCGTAGCGCTTCCTCCAAAATTTATAGGCCTTAACTCTCTATATTGACAGCTCCAAACTCCGAGGGCAGTCATCGTTGCTGCGCTGACAATCTGCAACATCCACCACAATGCGTTCTTGGGTATCGAATGGGAGTATAGGGACACGACGAGGAGATGGATGAAGTGAAGCGTAAGGGCAAAATCAGGTACAAGTTTGCTTCGAGATATCAAGAGAAGGATGGATATTACTCTACTCGAATATTAGCTTCTGCGATGGACAATGACAGGTTGGGAAGAGAGAAATACCCAATAAAGGAGTTCAACAACCACACAAGTCCCAACATCCACCCCACTGTTGTATCCCCCCTCAAGCTCCTCCAACTCAACACTAAATCAAAACTAAAATGCTTCCCAGCTACCAAAGCACTGAATAGGATTAAAGCCGTGCCAACCGTGTACCATATTGCTTGAAGAAGTACGATTTGTGTGAGGATCTTCAGGGGTGGGAGTTCGGTGAGGGCTCCCGGGCGTGGGGGTCGTCGTCGCCGGACCATGGTGTGTGATGGGTGTAGATGAATGTTATCTGGGTAGCATTTGTGATGTGCGTTGTTGTGTTGGTGATGAAGCTCTAGGAGTTGCCTGTTGTGAGGCCAGAAATTGAGGCGTTTCGGGCTTAGCGCTGTTTTTCTGCCGTCATGTGGTGAGGCGACAAGGCGGAGAATGATGTTCTGGGAGAGCTCTCGAGATCATAACTTGGAGTTCAAGCCAAAGCTGCACCTGTAAGTAAGCCTATCTCTCTATCAAACAGCTGCTGCCACCTTTGGTTCGTGTGCTCATTGAACTAAATTGCCAACTTCCAGCTATTCCCACCTGCCAACAGAAGCAGACTGCTCGAGACGTCAAGATGGGTTTCTTCAGCAGCTCTCCAACGGGTCCTCCAGCACCGAAGATCTCCACAGATGGTGCACCTATAGCCCCCGATCGAAGTCAGCGAGCGATGTGCTGGGAGGCGAGAGATTCATATTTTGCCTGTCTAGACAAGAACAACATCGTGGATAGCATAGGGGAGAAAGACAAAGCAGGAAAGGCATGTGCGGCCGAAGGGAAGGGGTTTGAGGCGAATTGCGCATCGAGTTGGGTACGTCAATTCCTCGATTCCAAGGGAGGAAGCAATCCCTGGGTGGCGAGATGGCAGGAATGAATATAGCGCCTAGTTGACGGCTGATTGTTCAAATAGGTCACATACTTCAAGAAGAGGAGAGTAATGGAGTATCAACGGAACAAAACCTTGGAGAAGCTGAAGGCCGAAGGAGCGCAGGAAATGCCAGGGCAAATTGGACTTCCAGGACCTGGACAACGACCATGATTCGGACGATCACGAACGTGTACAATAGTGTATGAAGCATATGGGCGGCGTTTTGGTAGACAGCATACGAGAGAATTCTCCACGAATCACAACCTCTATATAACTACATCGAGACGGCCAATTTGGACATATCAATTGTCTGGAACATGTTGAAAAGTCGCGTGGAATGTCCTGGGAAAAGCATTCCATGGCAAGTGTCGGACATTTGCAAAGCATCAGCAACCGCGAGAGGCAACATGATGCACATCGACAAACTCTCTGCACAATATTTGGAGTCTGGATCGCTCTGCGTTTCTACCTGTCCAGTCTATTCCTTCTTCACAACAACTGGCACTATCTCCGGCTCTGGCTCAATGTCTTCCATCTTCTCGACTATGTTGACGGTTTCATCATCCTCATACAATCGTGCAAGCTCCTCCAGTGTCAGCCCCTTTGTCTCGGGGTACGTGAAGTGCACCATAGCGAGAAACAACATCAACATCCCCAAGAAAAACAACCAATACTTCCATCCGATATTGGCAATCGCCACCGGATTGGCATATTGGGAAACGATCAAGAGAGCTTGCCCAATGGCAATCATGGTAGCAAGCCCTTTGGTCCGCATGCTGTACGGCAGGATCTCAGTTGGGTATGAGTATGCAAGTGGGTTGCAAGCAATGTTGAAGCCAGCATTATACAGGAAGAGGAAGAGAATTGCACAGTATGCCGTAGTATTGCCTCCTCGCTTGTCGAACACGGCGCTTGTGATTGTAATGCCAATGTTTGAGCAGATCATGCCGATGAGAGAGACCATCCAAAGAGTTCTTCGACCAATCCTATCTGCGAGCAAGGCACCTGCGATGGACACGATGAAGTTCCAGACCTGCATGCCGCCGTTGATGCCAGTCTGCTGGTTGGTGCCAGTGACCTTCAGAGAAGTCAGGAGAGGCGAAAAGTAGTAACTGATCACTCCTTGTCCGCACCTGAGATTTTTAGCTTGATTCTTTAGGGCTTCGGAAAGTGCTTACCAGAGGCACAGAACGAAGACGGAGATGGTGAGTGCCATCTTCTTCCGGTTTGCTGCTGTATTCCAGAGAATGTTCCATCCAACCTTAGCATACCTGCTCTCAATCGCCAGAGCGGTATTGATCTCATCAATCTCATACATCACCAGCTCATCGTCCAGTTGTCCATTGGCATGGTACTCAGCCAAGACAGCTCTCGCTTCGTCGGATCTCCCATGGGCGAGCAGCCATCTGGGACTTTCAGGCATGAAGGGAAACATGGCAATGAGGAAGATTAGCGGAAGAGCTTGGATCAAACTGGGGATACGCCAACACCAACTCGTGCTCATATGGCCGGATCCGAAGCTACCCCAAGCAGCAACGATGGCACCAACGTACCAAAGGGTATTGAAGAAACCCAAGACTGTTCCTCGCTACCTTGGATGAGCAAGCTCAGCGACCACCGAAGGACCGGCAACGCAGGTGAAGCTAATTCCTACGCCAAGTAGGCATCTACCATCCATGACCTGAGCATACCCGAAGGCAGATGTCTGGACGATGGTCCCAATGAGGGTGAAAATCCCTATCTTACGTCCATAGCGATCTGCTACAGGAGAAGCGGGGAAGGATCCAATGAAACCGCCAACGAAGATGATGGTTGTGATGAGACCAATGTGAGAGGCATCAGGGTAGGACATGTCTAGGCAGTGTCAGGAAGGATCTCGAGCAACATCAGTTATCCTTCGACCTACCTTTCAACCAAGGCTTCATAGCCTGAAAATTCCCAACGACAGCCTCATCATACCCAGAAGTCATCTGCGCAGTAATAACACAAATAATCATAAAGTTCAACTTCCGCATCCCCGGATCCTTCCACCATTTTGGATGGGTATTAATTCTCAGAGTTTTAGTAACATCGATATTCGAAGGTGCCATCTTTGCCAATCAATCACAACGGGTCTTAGGGGCAGCAGATATGGTGACCCTGCCCGAATATCAAGAGGTGTTTGGATTTTCATGATTCATATACTGCTCTCATCCCCATTCCTGTTATCTTTGAACGAAGTAAACTTGTTGTTATCTTGCTCGTCTTGCTTTCTTCCGCATGCTTCCCTATCGTTCATCTGTCGTTGCTGACCATTGATCTGCATTCATTCCAAGCGGATTTCCTGAATCCCCAGCATCAACTGCATTCTGGGGAGGTCTGGAGCTTCGGAAATCCGTTGCTATGCTGTGCTTTGAGAGGTGAGGTTAGGGTTTCTTGAGCGCGGCATAGGGCTCGGCGTGGCGCAGGGCGGGGTTGCTCCGTGACTCTCAACGCGCCGTAAGGGAAACATCTTCACTTTTTGGAGCAAGTAACATGAAACATCTTCGCCACCTGAACCTGTGCAAGATCTGCATGTGATGGCGACATGGAGTTGAGATGGTTCATGTAGGAGATGCGTTCGTAAGGTCTGACCGCGGCGCAAAGGCTTGGGAAGTCCTCGGAGAAGCTCATTGCCCATGCCAAAGGCCTAGAGGCTTGGTGACAAGGCAACATATTACAAACAAGTCTTGAATTATCACACGAGTCTCTTTCTAAGGTACAAAGACCTGCGATCTCAACATCTATTTCCATAAGCTCGCCAGTCGGTTTTTACCTCAACGCGGTTGCCCTTAAATTTCAGAACCTTGTCTTCAACCTTCAACATGCCTCACGCAATCCTCCCTGACACAACAACCTACAACGACTGGCGAGATGGCCTCTACCGCGACGGCTACGCCATCATCGGAGGTGCTGTCCCAGCAGACAAAACTGCTGCATACGTCGAATCCATGACACAATGGCTCGAGAAGTTTCCGCTTGGGTTGACCGGAATGATCCTGATACTTGGACTGAGGAACATTTGCCTGCTCATATGAAGTAAATCTCCTGCCATTTCGTCCCCTCTACTCGATCCTGGTTGATGAGTAGCTGGGGAGAGACAAGAGCTAACAACAAACAGAGGAGGAATGTACCACGGCTACTCAGTCTCCCACAAAAAATTCGTCTGGGACGCCCGCCTCGAACTCGGAGTCCTAGATGCCTTCTCTAAAATCTGGAACACATCCGGACTCCTCGTCTCCTTTGACGGAATCAATACCACTCTTCCTCTCCCTCCATCGGCTCGTCCTAAAGTAGCGAGATGGCCACACCAAGACCAAGACTCCAAAATCCGAGGCTTCCAATGTGCGCAAGGTATCATCAACCTCGTAGAGAATGGGCTTGAGGATGGGGGGCTAGTGGTTATGAAGGGGAGTCATAAGTTTAGTGATGAGTTCTTTAAGACTCATAGTATGGAGAAGAAGGAGAGTTGGGGGAAAGCATGTCTCAGCATCCCATACATCTCTGCTGTGCAACAAATAAATGAGAGAGTGACACTGACAGATTTTCTCTAGGTTCCTGATGATTGGCATGGATTCGACGACAAGGAGGTGAAGCGGTTTGAAGACAGGGGCTGCGAAATCATTAAAGTCTGTGCCGAAGCCGGGGACCTCATAGTCTGGGATTCAAGAACAGTGCACTACAACGTCCTCCCTGAAGGCTCAAAAACTCGTGCAGTCATCTGTATGTCTGCTTTTCCCGTCTGCCTACCCCTAACCTCCTTCTCATATCTCCGCTCCTCTGCCCTTTCTTCATTTGCCTAATCACGCCTTTGCCTAATCACGGCTGACAAACACAAAGATGCATGCTACACCCCAGCAGCACTTGCTACCCCCCTCCGACCTTCAACTCAAAAAAGAGATCTTCGAGAAAAGAGAACGCACAACTCACTGGCCACAGAGAAATTTCTGGCGCGCAACAGAGATCCTTCGCCTGGGAAGGAAAGATCCATATCATCGTGATAGACCATTTGAGGAGCCTGTATTGAGTGATAAGTTGTTGAAGTTGGCTGGTGCTTTACCTTACTAGGGGAGTTGGGGAGCATTGGAGGTGTTGGGATGTGCGTGGATAGGCGCGAATGTCAGAGATAGCGGTGGAACTTTTGATGCTCAAATGTTTGAATTGAACTGGGACTTTAGGAAAACCTTGCTCCTTTTGCTGAGAATTTCACCAAGTCAATTTTCCTCAGGCGATACAAATGACATTTCGGAGGCAGCCCATACCATTCTCTATCCCAGATCTACGACTTTTGGTGATCAAAATATCCCAAGTTTTTGGAAAATTGGGTATTTGTATGACCCTCGAGTCAATGATTTCATTATGTAAAGTTCATCGCTATGCTATTGCACAGTACGGCATGCACTTATCCTCCACCTGCACGCTGCCATTTGGTATCATATCATCCGTTCTATCCCCTAGTTTTGCCTCCCATGCTCTTTCGACGCCAAGAAAACAAATGCCGCCATGTGTCCTAAGAGACAACTTTTGTATGTAAATCCATGCATGCAGCGCCATATAAAATCCCCGGAACGCCTCAAATCTCGCTCAAAAATCCGCCAGCTTGGGCAAACTTCATCTGATACTCCCGTAGGTCGGCCCAATTCCTCAACTCTTCTTCCTCATCGACAACGCCATCAGCAGAATCGCTTCGTATACCGGGACTGATTCGCTCGAGCTTCATCAGGACGTCCAGGAATCGGCTGAGATACTCTTCGTTCTTGACCGCCAAGGGGCCCTTTCGGCTTTGTGGTGACTCGATGAGAGTTGACGCGATTTGGCGGATCTTGTTGATCTGTAAAACGTTAGATATATGTGAATCGGAGGAATCTGCTACTTACAAAGCTACCACCGTTCGGCTCCATGTTGACCTGATTGATGCAGCTCAACATGGTGAGTAGATCCTTGACGATGCTCTCCCGCTCATCCATGACATTGGTCTGATCATGGTGGCTAGTAGGTTCTGACTTGGGTAGCATGTTGTCCAGGCCACGAGCCATGACACCTGGGCTGCTCAACTGCGGCTCTCCACCAGCATTGGCGCTCATCTTCTCATGAGTCTCCGCAAGATTGCAGTACTTCTCAACAATGTAGGATCTCGTACCAAGCTGACTTGCGTAGATGTTGGCCTTCTGGATCTCGTACTGCAGTCGTCGCTTAGCTTCGGTCATCAATTGTGCATCACCTGGCTGCTGTCCGTTGGATCTCATGCCGGGATATTCAGTGATGGGAGGATAGTATTGCGTAACTGGAGCAGACGCAGCAAACTCTCCTGGTCTCGGGCCAGGTTGAAGAAGCAGTTCACGCGGAGCATTATCAACTGCGTGCTTGCAGCTACGCAGACACTCCTCTAAGACTCGCTTCTGTCGGGTCCAGTCGAAAACCTCATCAATACCATAAGCCAACTCCATTGTTGCAAGAGGTGCTGTGGTCATGTAGACTTTGACGTTGAGATTGAAGCCTGTCAGCTTAGAGATCGTGCCTGCAGGTTGCGGGTCGACATGGTCAACGTAGATGTATTCATCGTCGACTTCCATGGGTAGAGGAGGATATGGGTCAGTTGGGGTAGGAGGAGGCATCAGAAGCTCGCCAAAGCTGGAACCAAGTTGTTGAATTGAACTGTATCTCGTTAGAAGAATTGAAACAATGTGGTTGAGAGACCATACCCAATTCCAACAAACATAACCCAGAAGACTCTCCTGCCAATCTCCTGACGAATAAAATCGACTTGTTGAGGTTGAGTTTCAAAAGTGCTAACACCACCACCAAATGCGGCTGGCAATGCTCCAACCGACAAGAGACCTGGGTCTTTGAGCTTGTGCGCACCAAGAACTCTTGCAATAGTCAATGTCTCCCCAAAGTACAGCCGAGTTTGCCTCCATTGGAAAGTGTATGCACCGGCCAACCCCAGGAAGTAGCTCGTAACAGCATCATAGATAGAAAGGTCCTTGTCAAGATAACCTGCGCCTCGTGCTTCGACTGCAACCTTGTGGCATCGATCGACCAAGCTCATGGAATTGGGGAAGAGATGCTCGCGGTGTTGGGCTTTGAGATGTAGTCGCGGCTTGCGGGGGAATGATGCGACTAGAGCTCCGATCATGGATGCAAGAAGTGCAAGGAAATTAGGATTCTTGAGATCTTCTCTGCCATTGAAGGCGGCTCTGAAGGACGGTTCGTGCGGGAAGGGGCATAGTGGATGGATGTAGGTGAAGAAGTCATCGACCAACAGCTCGAGTGTGGAGAAAGGGCAAATCGACTCGGCATTGAGGACGGCGTGAGAGGAGAAGGAGGCGAGCGTCGCTGCGACATTGTTGGGCGATGTAGGCGTAGAGAAACTTCCTCCGCCAGGCGACTCCTCCAACTTCCGCTTCTTGATAGCTTCTGCGTGCCTATTTGGCGGACCGCGACGTCTGCTGGGTCGATCGAAGGTACATGGGATGTCTAGAGAGGCACAAGCCTTGCATGGCGGGCCAGACTCGTCGCACTTGGGACGAAAGCGGTCAGCATTTCTCTTTCATCGCACCTCTCGAGCGACTTACCTTCACCTTGCGGATGCTGCACGAATCGCACGCCTTGCGCAAACGCGCCTTGGGCGTATCTCCTCCGCTGCCAGACGCGGGTTGCGGAACTGACATTGGTGCTTGTTGTAGGTCGTCGCCGTGTCCATGTCCATGCCCATTTGTATGTCCGTGACCATTGCTATAGGGCGACGGGGATTGCAATTGCGGTCCAGTTTGGTGGTCGTACTGGTAGGGCGAGTGGATGGGGATGCCGTGCTGTGAATGCACCGACAGAGGGTCGCCATGGTGGCCGCCGGGACTGGGGACTTGAATACTTGGATGAGGGTGCGGATGGGCATTGGGATGTTGCGGGTGTTGTGGAAGAGGAGAATAGTTTCCTCCCGGTGGCGGATAGCCCGACATCTTGTATCGTGCTCTGTGCTCTGTGCTCTGCTGAGCTTGTCGGCGCACTGGTTGGAGTGGTCGGCGAGTCGTCGGCAGAAGTGTGGTGTTGAGATCGGGTCGACCTGGGTGTCGACGTTGTAGAGGGGAGGGTGAGGGGAGGGTACGGGAAGGTAGGGAAGGTGAGGAAAGGCGCGCGAAGACTGCTTTTAAAGGCGCGAACCCTTGGTGAATTGGGTGTTCACGAGTCTGGGGGAGAACCAGAGCGCGCCAGATCGAAAGGTGAATGCCAGTTCGCGGAGAGACTGGAAAGTGAGAAGCTGCAACTGGTTTCGAAAAATTTGTTCACGCAGTGAACGTCCAAGTCCAAGTGCAGGGCAACCCGATTGTGACGCGCTTCCCTTCCTCGCTCGCATACACGCCACAGCACCAGAACCTGGTATGAAAGTATGAAAGTATGACAGACAGCTGCCACTCTTCTTCCTTTCTTCCTTTCTTCCTTTCTTCCTTTCTTCAATTCTTCAAGCTCCCTCCTTTTCTTCGACTGCTTGAGATTCTGCTCTGCGCAGTTCGTTCGGCGTTATTATTTCGTGATCAGAGCCAGGATCCAGCAACTCTTGGTCCTTGTGGTCCGGTGGTCCCTGGTTTTGCTACAGGGCTCAACGGAAAATTCTTGGAGCGGGGCCGTGGGCGTGAGTCGTGAATTCCGTCTCAGCACTTTCGATGTTGATATTGACCAAGACGGGCAGATATATCAAACCAAACCTCCATTTCTTCTCGAAGCTGCACTGGCCGTGATACCTCCACGTTGATACGCGGCAGGGCGTTATGGTGGATCTCGCTCAAGCATTCCTCTGCATGCGGTGAGGTTTGATGTAAAGGTTATGAGGTGAGGCAAGAAAGATATCGAACGACCGGTGCGAGTGCATAACCAGCCCACTTAAGTATCTACAGAGGACCATACATGGAGACACCACCCCAGCATTTAGAGTTTACGCACAGCATGACCAGGGACTTCTTCTCGCTCTTCTATTTGATCTTCTAGCTGGGAATCATCCCGCTAAGCGCGGCTGTCAAGCACCAAAGAGGAAGCACGAGTCATGGCCACTCCGTTTGGAATTACTTGACGAGCGTTGAAGTTTCAATCGCCTTACCATCTCGTCTGATCTGAACAAAGGGATTGGAATCCTCGAACATCCTAGGAGAAGCTTCCTTTGATGTCATCGAAAGCAGGTACCACCATACCACAACGAAGAGCAGATCTCGTTGTTTCTACAGCCAGTACACTACACATCGTTGTCGACTTTGCGTATTTTCCCATTCCCCACTGCCTGCCTTCTCCAGTTCGCCCAAAGCTTCTACGCTGGGTACATTCCGTATGCCTAGGTTTTACTATTCATTTTATATTGGTGCGTTATTGCTCCCTGGAGCTTGGCGACGGGATATACTTTCTAGCGGTCTTCCAGAAAGGAGGAGAGCGGAAAGGAAATCTGTCAGATGCGCATACGGAAACTCAAATCCAAAGAGAGTTTCCTACAAACCCACACACGTGCTGCTTTCCTCAATCCTGATCAAGTAGATCATATAGATATGGAGACTATAGCTTCACGATCCTAAGCCTCGAGCTCGAAAGCCGTCAGTTGCCTTTATTTCCCGATGCCCGACGGGCAAGAAGCTTCGCCGTTGCAGATGATGGAGGTTGTTTTATTGAGCTGCAAGTGATACCGTATTGCAAGGCGGATGAACGGGGTTCCTTTCTGAGAGGATGTCGCAACCTTGAATCGCGCGGCTTGAGTCAGTTCTCAGACCGAGTAACCTCGTAAAGGAGCATGTGTACGAGGACGTGATTCCTTGATATTTCGGAATGTCTTACTTCTCGGACTTTGAAACGTCCTCAAAGTATCCAGGGTAGTCAAGAGGAAGGTGGAGTATTGCTGCCGAAGCCCTTATGATCAGACTTGGAAATTACTGGCGAACTGCTGAAGGTCTAGCTGCCTCTACCTCTGTCTACTTCTTGGCGGATCTCATCTATTCTACGTCTGTATACCTTCGCCTATGCTCTCTTCTATGCTGTCTACTAGATCTCATCTATATCCAATGCGTCTATTTAGATCTTTATCCTCAACTTCGGACTCTTCGCATACCTGGCAGCAAGCAAAAGGCAACATCCAATGATCAAATCCACCCCTGCAAAGATCTGCGCATAAGTATAACTTCCCCCTTTCCTCTGAATCAACTGCCCAGCAATCGGCGGTCCAGTCAACACCGCAAAACTCACAATCGAAAACACCATCCCCATCCTCGTCCCCTGCATTCTTGGATCCGTCGTCAAGCTGCTTAATGTCGCAGGAAACAAGCTCTGGATCGCGGCTCCCATCAACCCATACACCACTGCCCACGCATACAATCCTCCTCGAGAGTCGACCGCGATCCAACAGAAGCAGAGCGCGGAGCTGATCAGAATTACGGGAATGATGGAGTTCATGGGTCCGAAGTAGCGATCTGCGAGGAAGTTCGGAGCAACTCGGCCAAGGACTCCGACGCCGTTGAGAGTGATGAGAAGGTTGATAGATTCGGTATATGGCAGGCCGATGATCGAGCGGGCGAACGAGCCGATGTAGTAGAACGCAAAATATACACCCCAGAAGTTCTACTCCTCATCAGCATATCACGCCCCTTTCTCTGCTTTCACATCTGGACTTACAAAAAACATCCCAGCCGCAAACAACACATACGGCGCCTCCTTAAAGCTCTTCCAATCAACCAACTCCCCGGTCCTCCTCGGTGGAATCCTAGGTCGGATCCCAGCATTACAGATTATCAGACATCCAAGTTGTATGAACCCCAAACTCCTCATCGTCCATGCAAACCCAATCTTAGGAAGCAACTGCTGCACCATAGCCGGAAACACCATTCCACCCGTCGCACTTCCAGCAGCCGCGATCCCAAGAGCAAGACTCCTCTTCTTCGAAAAATATGTACTGAGCAAACTCAAACTTGGACAAAACAAACACCCGTTTCCCAGCCCACAACACACTCCCTGTGCTAAAAACAGTTGCCAGTAGCTAGTCGAAAGCGAAGTCATGAATAATCCAAATATGGCGAGAAAAGAACCAACGAGGAAAACGGGACGGAAATATCCAGCGTCTGTCAAGCGGCCGGTGAATGTACCGATGAAGAAGAGGAGAAATACTTGGATGGAGCCGACCCAGGATATGTCGGAGGGGGGTCGGGAGAGGGAGGTAACGTAGTAGGTTTGGAAGACGCCGAAGGAGTTTATGAAGCCCCAGGTGTTCATTATTACTAGGTGGCCTAGGGCGGCTGGGTTGTGTCAGTTGGACGGAGGGGAGAGGAGGGTAGCAAGTACCTTGTGTCCATCCTACCATGCCTCCATCTGGCGGTGGTCCGGGATCTTTCCAGCTGCTTTTCGTGCTTGTTCGAGTGACGGCTCCTCCCTTGATATTCCCTGTCTCGTTGGTTGCTTCTGGGTATGCCTCAATATCCAGCTTCTCTGTCAAGGATAGATACTGTCTCTGTCTTTCTACCTCCTCTGCATCAGTGTGTGAGGACTCAATGTGTATGGATGATGTATCGGCATCTTTATGATCTTTGTCGAACGTGTAGGAGGAGGAACTTGAGAATGGCGGTTGTACTGCCATTGTTGCATGTGTTTGCTTGACTCTGGGTTTGGATACGGAAGTGTATATCCTTGAGAAAAGAAGAAATTGAGAGTGGGATGTCAAGTTGAGTGTTTGAAGCTATCAGATGCACTTGTGAATGAGGACTGAAACTGATCACCTCCTCTGCAGTGAGGCCAATTGATGCTAACGGAACAACCAACAGCATTCAATCAATGAAGGACTGGAAGTGAGACAAAGAAATGCAAAAGATGACTCGATGAGAAATTCAACTTTGAGAAAATCCCCGACCTAACGTTAGATAGCGCAGGCGGGACCCGCCGAGGAATTTGACAGACTCGTGGAGCTCAATGGCGAAGTGAACAGCAGCAGCGTCGATCCTCAAGCCTGGAGCTCTGTTTACAATGCATTCTTTGCACATGCTGACGGGAGAGGAACCCCGTTAGAGATACACGAAAGAATATGCAGTCTAGAGGAGAGGAGGAAAAGAGAGATGTTGAAAGGTGGGAGGGAGATTTGAGGATGCAGAGATACACCTTTTTCCCGTGGGCGGAACGCTGCCGCTCTGCCGACTAGGCATGAGATGCCGATGTCGGGAATAGCGGGGTAGTTTTGGAGGGGCAATCTATAGGGAATTTTTAGGAAGCTTGGATTGCAAAGAAAGGTTACAAACATTTCTGTTTCTCGTTCATGATTCTTTTGTTTTTCTCGCTGAGCAGGTAAATGCATCTAGGTGCTGTAGAGTCTGGTGTCGAACCCCACTTGCCTCTTTGGGCGCAACTGTCACGTCAGGAAACGAGCAGGAGAAGTTCTTGATCCCATTCATGTTCCTTGCGATTGATTCTTCAATCTCTACTCTTCCAAACACTAAGTCAATTGCAATATCAGACAATTGCCTCGACCCCATCCACAATAATATCTGGTTGAGCTTTTGTAAACTTTGCTATCACAAGCAGTACCGTCAAGGATTCCCTTCCCAGACCATCTGGCGCATCTTACATCACTCTCTTTTCAACTTCAACTATCATTGTTAGCGAGGACTTCGGCGCAGCAGTTGTGGAAAAGCAACCTTTCTCTCCATCTAAGAGTCGGTTCATGTACTCGTACAACTCAACCACGGCACAACCAAGGGATGTCCTCCTCCTATTCTCAACAATCTTTGCGCTTTCGATCTCCGATCTGTCCAAAACCAGCATGCTGTCTTCGGTATAAAGCCTTTTCCACCTTTTGTTCTCAGGAAGAGGTGCTACAGCATATCCTTTGTCGTACAGGGATATTCCCAACGAGTCGAACCGGTGAACCTGACTTCATTATCTTTGTCAAACTTTGGATCTGCAAAATATAGATTAAAGACCTTACTCGATGTTGTATGTTGTATTCAATTTCGGATCTCGGGTATTGAAAGTGTTGGTAATCATGCCGCAAGTAGGAGGTAGTGATCCCGCCTTTGCTCACCTGCGTTCTCTACACATTTCTATCACTGCGAGAGGATTTGGTGTCTCTGATCAAGTGTCAGCGGGGGATGGTCTCTGTGTTCATAATTAAGTGGGCTTACCGAAGCTCAGAACAGGGCCAAGTCCTTTCGCTTTTATAACTGCACTGAAATCAGCAGAAACTCTAAATTGTCGATCCGAAATCTCACTCGTGAGTTGAATTTGCTGCCTTTCCAGATCAAATTTTAAATCGATTCCTTCGCCACAAGTGGCGAAGGTAACTCTTCTAAGGAATCAATATACGCTCTATTTTTCATCTCTCGCGCAATATCACCGGCCTTGCGTGTGGAGATGTATGTGTTCAAACCATTCCGCATTCAATGACATTTTGAGCTTGAAAGGAGCATCGAACTCCGCTTATAGAAATCCAGAATAGATCGGTCTGCTTTTGGGAGTAGAGAAGGCGATTGTAGTCAAGTCCCATACTGGCTCCTTGCAACTGAATGTTGTCAATAAATGTACGAGAGTGTTTTAATTGAGAATTACCAAATTCAATACAGCATCTAGCAATGATGAAGAGGCCTGATATATGGCCAATAATCCGTCGCCTGTCACAGTGACCCAAGCTGTGGTGCTTAGAGCATGGGTGGAGCAAGACTCGGTCTTGAGATAAGGCCCCAGATTTTCTTTTGACAGAGCGGGACCAGTACAATGCGTCGTCGTTGAGGAATTGCAGATCTGTTGAATTTCTCCATCAACTAATTAAGTAGCGGCCTTGAAACTAGGATTTATCATAACCTAATTAAACCTGGACCATTGCAACGGAGAATCCCTGAGACCACGCAGAGAGAATTGTCGTTGTCTGTGGTAACCCCGGCCTGCGGAATGTTTTTCTGATCTCCGATATTTCTATTTTCTTTCTTTGCGACTTGTAAGGCGCTTCTTTCTAGACTTAATAACGTGAGAGGCAATGCTCGAGAAACCGGAGAGGCCCGCAGTCTTGCAGTACTGATGGAAAGAAGTACAAGTCTCGTATGACTTTCGCAATTCTATTTTCAAGAAAGGAAAGATGATACAATACCAAGCGGATAAGGTGGAAATCCCACAATACGCGACACGAGAGGATATGACTCGACTCAGTGTACATGGGAAGAAGATGTATTCCCAAGAAGCTGAAGTAGGGAGACTGCTACGATGGTAGAGTGAGGCTTAGCTACAGCCACATTCGATAAGCGACCAACCATAAGGGGGACGACTTTGCATTTTCTGCTCAGCTTCAGCCTTATAGAGGCTTAAGCAGTCGCGGCGGAGAAGAGAGGGGGAATTGTTAAGTAAAAGTACCGGTGACCACAAGAATATTAATAATTTAAATACTTTTTTATATGTATTTCCCAAGTCAACACCTTCCACGCACCAAGCGCTCCAAACTCCAAGCCCCAAGCCACCCCTAAGTCCAAGAATACGCCAAGCACCAAACAGACAGACCACTCCATAAAATAGTTCCCTCAAGGATGACCATTGGCGACGGGGCATGCAGGGTTAATCTTGCGATAGATATTGCCCCTTAAGAAAGTCCACTGGACCTCGTGGGTAGCATTAAACCTCTGCCAGATCGGCCATCCAGGGCAAGGCGGACCCCGCGTTCCACCACTAATCTCCCAAGAATGTTGGGCTCGCTTTCCTAGTTCGCCCTCGTTAATGGTGATATTGTTGAAGATGAATGCGTTTATTGTAGCATTCATAGCCAGAATGAGAGGATTGGTGGCGTTGATATCCCTTCGTGAGATTGAAGAATGCAATGAGTGGCTAGCGGTGAAATTAGGACGGATGAAACCGTATGGGAGAAGCAGGTTGATGAAGGAGTGGAATGCGTATTCCTCGTCGAATTCCTCAATTGGCTGCACGAAGAGATGACCAAGCGACGACAATGATTCTGTGTGGTTAAGAACCGCGTTGATAGTGTCAGCGCGTTCAAGACCTTTGGCCTTGGACTGAGTACCGTTGACGTTGAATGGTGAACCATGAACTGAAGTGGCCAGCAAGGCAAGAGCTACGGTTTTGAGAAAATGCATCGTGGAGCCTGAGATGTCTGCGTGTCGCGAAAACGGAAAGGTGTGAGTGAGAAGGAACGAGTGAAGTACAGAAGGAAGAGGTTGGCGGGAATAATCATAATTTATGGTCAACGGACTGACTATAAGGTGTGTACAGTACCTACGGAAGAGTTTTTTTTTTTTTTTTTTGGCATCTTCAATATCGATGACTCTGCTGATTTTGGGAGCTCCGGAAGCTAGCTGCTAGAGTTGGTAATCTCGTCATGACGGGTCATAAATAGTCGTTCTCTTGCGGTTTAGAGGCGCTTTTAGCGTCCCGCTTGCCCTCTTCTTGTTTCTCCCCCATCTTAAAACATAGAAACGTCGAGTTTAAGCAAAGTAGCTGACGATATAAACGTTCGTAGTATCATTTAGTTAACTGTTAAATGATTGCACCCCATAGGCTTTAATCGGAAAGGTATGGTGTTGCTGCTCGCTCGGTGCACTTGCATCGCGACAACATGACTAACCTCGACTGTTCTAGAAGTGACGATAGAGACACAACCGTAGAATCACGC
Organism: Acephala macrosclerotiorum; assembly: GCA_014904845.1. Taxonomy (NCBI): domain Eukaryota; kingdom Fungi; phylum Ascomycota; class Leotiomycetes; order Helotiales; family Mollisiaceae; genus Acephala; species Acephala macrosclerotiorum. The sequence goes on from MU119233.1 coordinate 351,114, forward strand.
CCACCCTAATAGGAGATCAAGATCGGAGTACGATATTTCTGCATGACTTTGAGCTACACTAGCTAGCCATTCTCCAAAACCCGTCGCTCAAACGCCAAATCAACCTAGTTAAAATGAAAGCATTGGTGAGATCACAGCTTGCTGTTCTCCTTCACACAACAGGCTTGACCCTCCTGCCCAATCACTACCTCCCCGGATTCTTGCTGATGGGCCACACTCAGTAAGTTGCTCTTGTTGAAGGTTTGGGTGCTGGGAGGTACATCCAAAGCAGGATTTTTATCGAAGAAGTTGACAGGCTTGAGGGAAACCTTGAGGATCTCGCAAGGCATGACTGGGAAATCTTCGATACGAGGAACATGATTGATGCCGAACTGGACCCAGACAACGATGTCATCGTCGAGGACATTATCTTTGCGATCAGCAAAGCTGCGAACGCCAGTGCCGCCACGTGACTGATTGGTATACTTTCCTCCCGCATACAGCTCACCGTCCTTGTAGGAGGTAACGTAGATGTTGTGATCAGCGAATTCGGCACGCTTGGCATGGTAGCTGTCCTTGTCGGCAATGATCTTCTGGAATGGTGGTGCCATAATCTTGTATGCCACAGGCTTGCCATTGACGGGATTCTTCACTGACGCGTTCTGAATCTTGAAGATGCGATTTGCGTCATAGTTGAGATCGTAACCGCCGGACGTGGTTACTGGGGTCTCATTGACTGTGTATCCAACACCGTGAGGATTGAAGTCGGAGCGTGGCATAGGATGCGCTTCATCGTAGACCACACGATTGAGAGGGCCGTCAATCATAGGATCAACACGGAGGGAGAAGATGTGTTGATGGTGAGCAGCGAGAACGCCAGGATGGACAACAGTACCCCAAGGAACGCTGAGGCCTTCGTCAATAGGTTGTGTAGAGAGAATACCGGTAGCTCGGACTTCGTACATCACTTCTCCAGCCTGGTTGAACTGGAAAGCAAGAATGTACTCATAGTTGGAAACGGTGATGATCGACTGCAAAACTAATTCTCGGTTTCGCACAATGGCAGCACGTCCTGTTCGGTAGTTGGTATGCTTCCATCCAATGCCGGCATCTTGCTCGTGGATGCAGACGCAGTTTGGCATTTCGAGTGGCTGGCCTTTGTCATCGCTCAAGACTGCAGAGAGGTAGTAGATGGATCCAAGACAATCGCATCCTAATTGCAAATTGTTGGCCATGATACCCGCGCCAGCATCACCAAGGTCGAAAGCTTGCTTCTTGTGATATGGGTGGCGTGGATCAGCATAAGGAATCGCCATGTCAGAGAGTGAAAGGCGGTAGAATAGAGGTCGGCCAGCATAGTGCACATCGTACAAGACCATGCCTTCTCGTTGGTTGAAGCCAACCTTGAAATCCCATTTCTGCCATGAGACGGCATGACCTTGCTCGCTGAAGTTGGAAATCTGGAAGGAAGCACCTTCTGGCTGGACGACATTCAGGGGCTTCAAATCTGTTCGTAGCGTTTGAGCCTCTGGGATGTACTCGTTCGCAGGCTGAACTTTGTACGGAGTCGGCTCCTTGAGAGTGTTGTCTGCTCCAGTTGGGAGGTAGTCAATTCTTGTGACTTTCATGGTCTCGGCGCTGACAACTGGGGAGATGCTAAGAGGCATGGCGTAGTGGTTGCTGTCGAGTTCGGAGGAGTTGTTGGGGTCCCGGACGTACAGGAAGCATTGGAACATTCTCTTATCGTCGGTGAAAAGTCCCTCGTTGACGCCATCGGATCCTGTTTTTGATCAGTACCTGATGAACTCAAGCTTGAAATTGGAGCGTACCATAAATCCAAGGGTCACTGATGACGACGGTGCCTTCTGGAAGCTGCAGCTTGGCAATCTCTGCCTTCACCTGTTTATCTTCTAGTGCAATTCGCTCCACATTGACGATTTCATCCCCGTCAGCATTACTGTGAATGTTTGGTCCGAGTCTGACGTTGCGCTCAACCTTGCCAAGACTTAGGTTGACAATCGCTTCATGAAGTTTATCCTGTATTTGAATGTCAGATTATGGTCGAGCGATTGCCGAAACGACCAATAACGATGTAGAGCCATAGGTACTCACGGTGTTGCGGATGTAGTAAACCACGAAGCTCTTCCTCTCAACAATGGGGGTTAATTGTCCACCGTGCTCCGCAGCTAAAAAGGGAACCAACTCAGCCTTGCTGGGCTCTTGCAAAGTGATGACTTTGAATTGAAGATCGGTGTTCGATGGCCATAATCCCTTGATCAACCTCGCGCTTTCCTTGATTTCTGTTGCTGTCAAAGGGCCTAGAGGATGTTGAGGCGCGACCTTGCCACCGACATATGGGAGAGATACGGGAATTTGTTCGGTGGACATTGTGCTGTCTTTTGTGTAGATTTGAAGTTCGTGTTAACTTGAGAACGTTTGAGAAGGAAAGAAAGAGAGAAAGAAAGAAAGGAGCGCAGGATTCTTATATGCAACTAAGTCGACCGGTTAAGGAGGGTACATCCCGTTCATTGGCGTTAAATGCGAAAGACTTCTTGTCGCTGGCTTGTCGCTGGCTTATCGCTGCCCCACCATTCAGTAACTCGGATGCGCATTCCCAAAACAGCAACGCGGGGAAAAGCCGTGACTTCTAAGGCATCTAAGATCCGGCACACCCTTCGTACTCTCTTGGTATTTGCTCTGATAACTAAGTTTTTGTGTCATACACAAGATGCATTGAAACATATTGTTGTTACAAAACAGGAAGCATGGTGGAATGCGATGCAGCATTGCTCTGCAGAAGCGAAGCTCCTGCGGGGCTGTTTTGGGAGAGTGGGGTTGTCTTGGCTCTTTGGAGGCTGGACTTGCCAGTTCGGGAGAAAGAGCGACTGCTGGATCAAGACGGAAAGACTCAGGGCAAGGAGACTTGAGATTCTGATATGAAGATCGGAGAGAATGTGCAGAGATGATTGTCTTCCGGCGGTGATAGAAGTCATTGGAATTTGAAGAGCGGATTCATGGTTATACAATTCTTCAAACCCCCCGAGAGACGAAGAATCTCGCCAGAGCCTATAGAGTGCTACTGTCATGAGTTTGGACTGGGGAAACCCTCGGGAGAGCAGGAATACTCAGCCGTGGTCTAGACCACCTGGACCGACAATCGCCACGGAAATGCAAAATCATACCCGAGACGATACCCGAGTTTACCGGTATCTATCCGGCCGCTCAATAAGTGAGGCAAGTGGGATTTCAACTCTCGTCGAAGACATTCTGGAAGGAAATCTATCTCCATAGACTCCGTGACTAGGTGTCATGTGGGTCTGTAATGAATTCTACAATGAAAGGAAAGAGTTTTCCAATGCTGCTCCCAAACGCAATAATCGACAAACAGAGAGAGCTGGGGGTTTGGAGCGAGAAGAACGGCAAGAGCGATAGAAAGGCACTATCCCACTCTTGAGAATCCTGAACTAGGCGCAAGGCTTTACCCTGGCTGCAGAAATGCACAGATGAACATGTGTACGAAGTAGCAATTGCATATCAATCGCAGCAGAAACATTGATCAACGCAAACGCGACTGAAGCGCGTCGGGCGAGCGCGGTTCGCTTGGTCCTTAAAACAAACCTCACTTCAAGCCTTCGACATGACAATCTCACAAGTCGATTCGCACAAACATCTGATTCGAACCAAGGTCTGGTCCCAACTCCGGAAGGTCGCTCTCCCAGACTCTCGATTTCATCACGACTACTCCTCCTTCATTGCAGATTTTGAGGGATCTTCTGCGGCGACAGACCTCCTCGTTTCTCTCCCCGCCTACAAAAATGCTAATCTTCTCTTCATTGCTCCCGATGATTGCATCCAGGAGCTCCGATACCGCGCATTGAAAGATGGGAAGACGATTCTGGTCACGACCTATGGCATACGAAGAGGGTTCTGGATCCTAGATCCGAAGGAAATACACGAGTCGAGATGGGAGATGGCTAGCATGTTGGATGGCATGGAGAGGATGGGAAGACATATCACTCTGGCGGAGATCAGGGAACTTTCTAAGGGCATTGGATTGATGGTTACTGGGACCGGAGCGATCAATCACGAAGGATTGAGGTTTGGGAAGGGCCATGGGTTCTTCGATTTAGAATGGGCTATGCTGTATACCATTGGGAAGGTCAACGAGAAGACGCAAACTATTGCGGTCGTCCATCAATGCCAGGTACTGGATGACGAGCTGAGAGGTGAGGTGTGGGATACTGGATGCGATTTTGTGGTCACAAATGAGAGGGTCATCGAAGTCGAGCACGCGAGCAAACCGAGTTGTGGAATACTGTGGGACATACTGGAGGAAGGAATGCTGGCGGGTATCGAGCCTCTGCAAGAGTTGCGAAGTATGCAGAGGTGATCTCTGCACCAGAAAAAAAATTCTTTGGTTCACCTGCAGACACTCATGCTATGTTGAGAGTCGACCCGATTCATATCTGCAGGAAGGATGGGTGTATATCGTTGCATCACGAAACCTTTCGTGCTGAATCTCTGTCTGAAAAGGATATCGATGGTCGAGTTGATGGTATTGAAAAGCCAGTTCTCCTCAGGAAGCTGCCGTTCTCTAGTTACTGTTCACGACTGCAGCACATTTATTTTCAGTTTGGTCTCTACAACGAGACGAGGAAGTCTTCTCGGACCCCTTCTATCCTGGATTTTCCGATCCATCCGACTTCGGTCCCGTTGTCTATGCAGGCAGTCTGCAGCGAGTTTACTTCTGTTAAAGGCGGGTGATGATTTATACACCGAGCTCAGCAGTCCAATCTCCCAGCCTTAACAGGACATTTGAGGACGCTAGGTTAGGCCGAGATACTGCTAGTTGAATTAGTGCGATCTCGACCAACGATCGATGTTGGAAAAAAGATGTAGGCTGAGAAAGTCTAAGCAGTGCTAAGCGATTGAATTCTGTGGGTTACGAACTTCCGAGTCTCTATCTGTTTGCTAGGAAAAATTTCACAAGTGTGCTTGTATGCATCTCCCTCGCAAGGGATGACTCCCCCTTCTCTATCTTGTGAAGTCAAGGAATCTACCTATTGGTTGTCCGTAGATGATGTTCGAGCCTGAGCAACGTTTGTCGGAAGATTGCCTAGGACAGCCTGAAGCTATATGAAAAGCTTCAATAAGCTTGAATAAGCTTGATCGACAAGCAGCAAATGTGTCACAAGGCACGCTGCACCTCTCCTGCATATCTTGACATGGATCCTGAGTCCCTGCTTGGCGGATTCAGAAGCTGAGTGGCTGCCGTTTTAGCAGGACAGGGGCTCGCCTTCCACCCCCGCAGCGTGGCTCAGGTACCACCGACCTTCCCCAGCTTTTTACCGCTCTCAATTTTCTTGTGCGATTTAGATGATTCCGTCTAATGATTACTTCGACGAAAGTCTCCATCGGATGATTGTTAAGCCACCATTAAGGAAGGAGGAATTTAGGAAGTCCCACGCGTCAAGTTGGCGATGGCTTCTAGATTGAACAAATTTTCCAGGACCGAAGAAACATTGAGAATGGTTTCATAAACGATCCTGTCTTCCATACCCGCTCAGGGGACGATATCTGATCATAAATATGAAGTGACCCTCCTCTTAGTTAATTTCCTCTCATTCCCCATTCCAAGCAACAAAGTGCCACTGCTTCGTCAACATGCCTTACCTCCCACACTCTTGCTGGGCTTGAGTGCTTTGACTCAAGTCTTAGCATCACCAGTAGCCGCTCATCTCCCTACTGTAGCTCCTGATCTTACAAAAGAGCAACGACATGCGCGTTCTCTGGTTCAGGCGGGGCCTCGTCGGCTAGCAAGTCTGAGACTTCTTGCTCTACCATCATCTTGTCAGCTATTGCCGTGCCATCTGGTGTGACGCTAGATCTTACTGGTTTGAATTCTGGCACTCATGTAAGGATTTATCCCAATTGCGATATTTAGACTTAGACAACTTACAATGACCCAAGGTTATTTTCGAGGGAGAGACGACCTTTGGATACGAGGAATGGAGCGGCCCGCTCTTTGCCATCTCTGGAACTTCTATTACAGTTGCCTCAGCAAGCGGTGCCTACCTGAACGGAGATGGCGCATCCTGGTGGGATGGCAGTGGGTCGAATGGAGGCAAGACCAAGCCCAAGTTCTTCTAAGCTCATAATCTCATTTCGTCGTCCATCACTGAAGTATATATTAAAAACACGCCTGTGCAGGTAAGTGTCAATTTTCAGAGAAATATCTTCTCTTTGGTGCTGTCTCGGGAACATTGCTTCATGCATATCAGTTGTGCAGACGCATTCTCAAGACATCGAAACAAGCAAAAGCAGTTAGCTAACTCTGATATCTCAGGCTTTTTCGATCAATGCTTGTACCGACCTCACCTTAACCGGTATCACTATCGACGGGTCAGCTGGCGACTCTCTTGGAGCAAACACCGACGGATTTGATATTGGGTCGAGCACTAGTGTCACGATTAGTAGAGCAAATGTATACAACCATGATGATTGTGTTGCAATTAATTCGGGCGTGGTAAGCAACATGCAACCTCCAACCCAACTCTGCTACTAATCTTTCAACAGGGTATTACATTTACTGGTGGCGTCTGTTCCGGCGGACACGGTTTGTCTGTTGGTAAGTGTCCCGAAACACTCGGGACTATATATACTGACTCTTGCTAGGATCCGTTGGAGGCAGAAGCGACAACATGTCCTCTTCGAAAGCTCCGAGATCAAGGCTTCCCAGAACGGCGTTCGCATCAAGATTATCGCAGGTGATACTGGTACCGTGTCCGGCGTCACCTACAAGGGTAAGGACTAAACTTCCTCTCCTTCGTCTCCAATTTGAATACTAACTAAACAAAAATAGACGTCACACTCTCGGGCATAACCAAATATGGAATCACGGTGGTCCAAGAGGCCCCAAGTTCTATTTTAACCCTTATCCCGATCCCCGCTTTTATTGAGCTCCGCCGTCAAATTACGATACTAGGAACAAAATATCGATTTCCATATAATTGCAAATTTCATAATTCTAAGCTTATCATTACATTCTTTCAAAAGGTGTAAATGTTCCTGGCCAGATGCGATTGCCCATAGCCCCAGACCCCAAACGCCACCTTGACAAAGATTTATACAAACTATTCCCAACTATAATCATAACCAAAATCCTCGAAATCGTTATTCGAAAGGCCCATGAAATCCGCCTCGAACACCAACTCATCCCCAAAATCGTCTTCATCCCCGTCCTCGTCGAGCCAATCGTCTCCTCCATGTGTAAACTCGTCGCTGAACAGCATCTCCATGGCTATGTCGGCCAGAAGCTGAGCTCTACCTGCCCTCCTCCCTTGTCCGCCCTTCGGCTTCATTTCTTCCTGCGAGAAAATATATGGTTCCTTTGTATCTGGATGAATATGCAAATAGTGGCAATTGTTTCCAAACTGGCATTTGAACTTGTAATCGGGGGCCGAGTCTTTGGCGCTTTGCTCGAAATACCGACATGGAATATTCTTCATTCGTTCAAGGTAGCCTTCCACGATCTCCTTCTTCATTGTGCTGTCTGACGCAGTAGTGGACGGCCAGACAGAGCTAGGTATAATGAAATGGCTCTGGGATCGACACATTGGGCAAGTTTTGGAGGTCTTCTTCAGCTCGTTCTCGCAAGTCGGGTTGTTGGGGGCAGTGGCACGCCAGCTTCGAATGCATTCTAGGAAAGTTAGCAATGAATGGCAGATCCTATAAAAGGCATACCAAGGCAGAATGCATGATCGCAGTTAACGAGGAGGCCGTAGGTCTCTGGTGTTTCGAAGCAGATTGCACAGGTTTGGGACGATGTTGTGGCCGGTTCTGAGGCTGTACAGGAAGTCAGCTTTGTAGATAGGCAGACAACTTAGCCCTACCGGTATCTTCGCCTGAAGGATTGGTTGATACAGTGGAAGAGAGTGCTGCTGGTCCTTCTCTCGAACTGGACTGATCTTTCCTATTGTCTGCAGAGAACATAGCATCATCATGTTTGAAGTAACACGACTTTCCTCGAGAACAATACCCGCGCAGCCACCATTTGCAGTTGACGTTTTCTGGTGGCAGACGCCGTTGGATATTGGGTGGCATCTTCGAGAATTGAATGCACCGTGTGTCGTCGTTGGAGGTTGGGAGATGTCAACAGCGCGTCGAGCGGAGCGGGGTTCTGAAGCATCATGTGACAGCGCTAGAAACCCTGAAGGCATCAACCGAAGCCTGAATGCATGTCTCTCTTCGAATCTCCTCAACCTTCTTCCAAACTTTTGATATTGTGTTCGATGTCAATCGTCCAGCATAGCATGCACCGAATATACGTTCTCGCGCGATGGTATCTTACCAATACAGCCCCATCGACAGCAAATGCTCAGAGATTCGGCTGCTCACGATACACCGTGACATCAAGTTAATTTAGTGCTTGGAAGAACAAATTTCGGGCCACTATCGTCTTCCTATTTTCTATGCTCTTTTATATGTTTGGGGACAGCCAACCAAGTCCCAAGAGATTTTGATTGATGAACGTCCCATAGCCATCACAGAAAGCCTCTACAGCGGGCTCCGCGCCATTCAAAAAAGCTTGACTAATGACATTCGAGTCTGGGCTGATGCTCTATGTATCAACCAGGATGACTTCGAAGAGAGATCTGCCCAGATTTTGCTCATGCGAGAAATTTATCATTCTGCTTTTGTCGTTCGCATCTGGCTCGGGATATCATCTCCCGATGCCGCACGATGTTTCGAGTTTATAGGTAAACTTACAGGATCCTGGGCACAACTTTGAGGATGCTCATGACACAGAAGACAACGTTGTGGAAGAGGCATTCGAGACCGTATGGCAAGGCGCCGGAGAAACCCTCGGAAATAGCATGTTTCGAATTGGACAGACTTTCGCTGAAGTCGGGGACATTATTACACCAGTAGCGAGAGATGACGAGTCTGAACTGCTCTTGAGTCCTGATGAGAATTATTCCTTACACCAAGAATCTATTGAGGACATCTCATACTGGTGTCCACCTGAGCGGCGTCTACGAAAGGTCGAAATTGAGGGCGACTTCGCAGAGATTTCAATTTTAATGGCTCGTATTTTTATCCAGCACGACTGGTTTACTAGGATGTGGGTCGTACAGGTGGGTGAATCGCCCCAAAATGGCTTCAATTGAAATGACTGAAGTACAGGAAGTGGGAGCTGTTAGTTGCGTCGAGATGCAAATTGGAAGTGTTGCCATGGGCTGTAAATCTATTGTAAGGACGATATATTATTTGCACTTCGGTCGCAACATTTCAATCGATAACATTGGGCGATTAAACTTTCGTTTTTCATGTTTTTAAAGTAAATTTATAAATATTACTAATAATTCTAATCAGATTAATAGAATTTGAAAAAAAAAATTTGATTAAAATTTCAAAAAAAAAAAAAAAAAAAAAATATTAATTTTTTCGAAATTTAATTCGAAAATATTAATATTATAAAATAATAAATTTTATATTTTTTTTAAAAAAAATTATTAATTAAAAATAAAATAAATATAATAATTTAATAAATTTATATATATTATTATATAAAAAAAAATTTTATATTACGTTTTATATATAATATTATATATATATTATTAAATAAATTATATAATTATATATTATAAATTATTTATATTTTTATATTTTATTAATTAAATTAAAAAAACGTATTAAAAATATTTATATTAATAAAAAATTATTAAAATTTATAAATTATAATTAATAATAAAATATTTATATTATTTTTATAATTTTAAAACGAATTAAAAATAATTTTTTTTAATAACTTGTTATTATTTATTGTTATAAGCGAAAAAAATTTATTTAATAATTTATTCAATAATTAGTTTTATTTGAATAATATGTAATTAAACTTTGTAATAATAAAATTAAAAATACGAAATAAAAACGAATATAGTATTTAATAGTTTGATTATTAGTAAATTGTATTAATGAAAAATAAATTGTTTTTTATATGAATATATTAAAATCGTAAAAATTAATAAATTTTATATTTTCGAGATATTATATAATTTTATTAAATTTTGTTTGTTTGTAATTTATATAAATCAAACGATTTTGAAATTCGAGTTTAATTGATAATAATTGTCAAAATCTTGAAATAAACTTTATTTAATATTTTTAAATTCAAAGAAAATAAAGTTTATATTTGTGTTTTTTTGTATCGTTTATATATTACGAATTTACAATTTATTCAAATTAAGAAAATCGAATTGAATTATTTCGACTACCTTTTATGTGAGGCCCCTTTTTCGGTGAAAGGTGCGGATGCCCGTGCGCTGATTGGTGCGTGCGCCGCTGACTAAGGCACTTTCCGGTGAAAGGGATTTCGGTAAAAAGGCAGAAAAGGTACCTCCCCTAACCCCCTTTAAACGAGTATTCTTTCGCCTTCAAACGCGCTCTCGTTATGTTTTCATATAATCCGATTTATAGGGTTATTATCTGCTATATTTGCAAGTCCTGCGTCGTCCCAGGGGCGCGTAGTCAAGAGCGGCACCTGCGAGCGCAACTACATCGGCTTTTGGGGGACGAGCTTAAGGCGACCGTAGAACTTCTTAGCAACTACGATTTGAGGAGTGTGGCCGAGCTAAGAGAGTACAAGCCCCGGCCGGAAGACAAATGTTAAATGATTGAGTATTTAGTTAACTACGATAGCGTTTACTGTCTACAGTCGCAATGTAGCTACAGTATTCGCCGTCTCTCTAAGATAAAGGAGCATTGGACTGCTTGTTACAAGACCGAAGCAAAATCTCACGAGAGCAGCCAGTCGTAGAAAGAGTACAAGTTGCAGACGTATTTCACTGCGAAGGGTCGCATTGATTACTTTGTAGTAGTGGATAAGGAAAAAGGCGGGGTTAAAGGAACAGCCGGGGGTTTTATGTTATTAACAAAGCCAGAGAAAGAATTATTTGTGAAATTGAAAAAAGATTATAAAGATGTGAAAGGGGACATTGAAGAGCAGATTAACATCGTTTACGATTTCGGGGATTCTAAGTCGGAGAGAGTTCTATGGCTCGAGCGGATAGCGTTTCCATATTACACGACTACGCTGAAGGATGAAAAGATTTGGAGCTCGTACAAGCTGCTACCGAGAAAAGAGTTTGATGCGGGTAGTAAGGATGCCGAGGATCCTAGTCTCGCCCGGGTCTTAATTGCAGTCGAGATTGTCTTGAGAGATGCGTATCGACTATGCAGTGATACCTCGCCAGACCGGAAAATGACACAGTAGCGGACCAATATTTTGAACGAATTCTATGCTGGGGCTTCAAGCAAAGCAGATGGATTCCGGTATTTCAAGAACGCGTCGATTTTAATTACGTATTTCACTACTATAAAACAGTTGTTAGTATACTACTACTACGTAGTGCATCGTGAAAACGGTCATTTTACGCGGGTTAAGTTAGACCAAGTACTGCCCAAAGATGTCATCCAGCCAATTGCCCAGTAGATCCAGGCCATGGACGAGATCATAGAAGCATTGGATTTTGAAGATGGGGTAGAGGTTGAATTAGTTTTCAAGTATACCATTCGACGGTTCTACTTAGCCCTAATCTACCAAACTGTCGATAGCGTACCGTTTAAATCGCCCGTCTTAAGTTTCTGCGCTATACTAAATAGAAAAGTCCGTGGGAAAGGCCGGGGTTTATAAGAAAAACCGGGGAATTTCAACAGCCATTTATCAGTTCTGACGTGGACTACCTAGCTCGTGATTTTTGACTATATTTGTTTCTAAGAGCAAGATAACGAAAACCAGATTTTTGTTTTTCTCGCCAAAATCTATAAGAAGTTCTTTTAGTAATTGGTTGAGACTTCGTTTGGGCACATTCTACAGTAGAGACTATACTTGTTCAAGGTTGGAAAGGCTACTATTGCAAAATACCAAACTCGATAGTTTTTAAATGAGTAAACAATAGAATATCGCGGGGTAGAATTGCAAATGTCGCAAGTCTTCGATTTAATAGTTTTTGAATATTAATAAGTCTATACTTTACTTTATAATGAACTCCTATTCCAAGCAAAGGACTTGATCCCAATAGAATCGTAGAGACTGAAGGACGATCTGGATTTGGAAGATTTTGGAGACTCGTGACTCTTTTACTTCAGCAATTTCGAGTTTTTAGAAAATACTAAGTTTGCTCTCTTTCGGCGGATCCAGGGAAATACCCAGTTGCGGGCCATGTTCTTGACCACGGCTGAAAATGGAAACATGGTTTTATGTTCAAAGGCTATGGCCATTTACGAGACATATACTTAGGAATTCTTTAGGCGGATTTTAATGCTATTCTATATTCCACCCGGCCCGCTATTGCGAGAACTTGAATTACTATCGGTGATGTGACAAAACAATACTCGATAGTACCATTTGTTGATTTGAGAGAAGTTGATCATGATCTATACCCAGTACTACAAGGGTCAATAGTAGTTTGGCGCGTACAAAGACAATATTCGCTTCTTACCAAAGGCAATTGGAGATCTGTTGTTTTCGTACGTTGTATATATTCTGCCCTTGAAACAACTGTTCCTCCGCCAGCAGACTCCGAGTACTTTCATCTTTTTATACTTCTAGGCCAAGTTAAACGGGACAATGTGAACTAATAAAACCCTTTCGATTTGTTTGACGAAAGCATACACTCGTGCCAAAGTACTACGTTTGTATACGTCGAATTAGCGGCAGTTTGTAGCGTCGATCACTAAAAAGAAGTTTTCCGTTAAAAAACGAGCGAACTTTGATCTTGAGAAAGGCGCAGGAGAGGATATTGAAAACGAGCTGGATTTGGTTGCACTAGTTGAACTCAATAACCACACTTTCTATACTTTTAATCATGTCTATACTGGTACAACGACACTTACTATGAATACTCTATTCTATCGGAATTATCGAGCATCTGAGAACTGGCGTACGTTCTTCCGGTTCGACCATATGCTGCAGGGAAAGAAGTCGCGGGGCGCTTCAGAGACACTGTCGCTGCGAATGTTTAATGCTTCTAAGCGTGGTCAAATGCGCAAGAGAAGTGCTTATGCTGAGACTGATTTACTAGCCGTTGCTCGGAAACTGTACAACGCACCAGACTTGCAATTCCGGGTTTTTGATCAGCGGAATAGAGTGCTTGCCGTTATGGGCCTTCAGTCGACCGAGCAAATGGTTCTGGTGATAGGGACCGGCTCTGGTAAGACTTTGATTGTTATGATTGGAGTTGCAGTTGCCGATGTTGGAACTACAATTCTAGTTCTTCCAATGGTAGCTTTGCGGGGTAATATACTAAAACGCTTTTACCAAGTAGGCATTCGGTCCCTGGTCTGGTCCATCGATTGTAAACGATCAGTTTCACTCGTTATTGTATCAGTCGAAACTGTTTGTACTCAAGGCTTTTTTGAATAGGGTTAGGGTTAGGGTTAGGGTTAGGGTTAGGGTTAGGGTTAGGGTTAGGGTTAGGGTTAGGGTTAGGGTTAGGGTTAGGGTTAGGGTTAGGG